>JAHZMT010000979.1:0-52397 GCA_027743785.1 Sinhomidia bicolor | reverse complement strand
CGAAAGTCTTGATACTCTTTATGTATATTATTTAAGCTTTCAGATGTTTGCATCAATCCTGTAATTATGCAAATTAAATTTTGGGTATAGTAGGCAACACAACCTTTCCGTTTAGTCATGATAAATGTAAATTTTCAAGAAAAATTGTACTGTTAGAAAAGTGTGTGTACAAAGTGAAATAATAACAATAATCACTTATTGTTGTTGTTGTTGTTGCTAGTGAGTTAGTAGTACGGTTCATAGACAATCATTGTTTTTTTCAGCAGTAGATAAATAGACAACTACAAATTTGCCGGCATGAAAAGATCTTTTTTTTCTTCTTTTCGAGGTCAAAACCTTGAAGGATGCTGAGCAAAAATTATTATTGCTATCAACCATATCCTATATATCCTCCCTCCTCCGCTGCTGTTGTCGATTGACTATAGGTTTCTACGTCGCTATGTGCCTTGCGAGAGGTATGACTATAGCTGCTAGCTTTTTTGTGTGTGCAAAATTTGTAAAAGATAGCTAGGTAGGATTTCTGTTTGCTCCACTGCGGAAAGTCGTTCCTGTCAATAATTTGTATTTTGTAGGTATTTGCTCATGTAGTCTGCTGTCATATCATCAAAGAGAGAGAGATGGATGCATAGATGCTCAGCAAACTCCCTATTTTCGTCGTCATCATCATCATCTGCAATTATGATCATTTTTCTTTGAAAAGAGATGTACAAGTTTGCATTCACTTGTTCTCGCAAGCAAGGGATGATCAGATCTTGAGAAAAATTTTATGCTTCTTGAACGAAAATTTTGCATGGCCTTGTTTATAAAAAATGGCATATCTAAGCAATTTTTTTGTAGATTTCATATAATATACTGCTTTTTACACTCTAGGAATGAAATTACAGACTCGAATAAGATAATAGGAATGAACTGCTCAATATTATAATAATGCTAGCATGCATTTTATTTACTTGGTGGTTTATATATTGATGAAACAAATAAAACAAAACGCGGAGACAAAACTTTCTATTTCTGTCCTGGATTTGGTTGGTCGTGATCATGAAAATGTCCTAAAATATTGTAAAACAGCAAGAACCAAAAAAAAGCTGGGAAAATCGTTAAAAAAAACTTCGATCCCAAACAAATGCGTCAGATGTTAACAATAAATATTATTTCTATATGCATATACATATTATATTGTTTCTACCGTCTCTACACTTTGTTGCTACATGTGTAACACAACCAGATAAACGAGACCAGAGAGTCAAAATATCATCATCATGTTATGCATGTGCATGGCATGTATTTAGAAAATGTAATCTGTGACCAGCAGCAGCAGCAGTTGTCATGTCATCCAACTCCAATCGAATTCACCACGTCCATTCCTTCTTTCTACAATCTTTTCGAACATTTAGGCATCCTCTCACGCACATGCAGCCTGTCTGTACAAATTGTATTAGAGGAAAGCATGAGCAAGTAAACGTGAGGGATAACCCGGTAATGCTTGCAATGAAACCTATATATGAAATACATATATATATATATATATATATATATGTAAAACCAGGATCACAAAATGTAAAGGGCTGCACGCATTTTCAGTTCGCCGAGTGAGTAAGACAAGTTTTATTAGATGAGTAGCAGCAGAGCAACAGCGAGCGAGAGAGAACCGAGCGAACGCATAGACACGCACACCCAGTCAGCCAGCCAGCCAGCAAGGAAATAAGAGGAGAGAGAGAATCACGCACATTCTCTTTCTCACTCTGTGTGCTTTTAAATGCACGAGTCAAAATACACGAGGACGCATACACGCACACACAAAATTACAAAAGCTTAAGCAGCCGTCTTTTTGGTCGTCTCTTATCCTGTGGCGGTGGTGGTGTTGGTGGTGGATGGTAAAAGACAGGAGGAACCTCCTATGGCTTCTTCAGTAATAATACCAAGGCAGAGGCCAACTTTCTGGCTTTATTTTTACCCATTTTACACCAACATTCCTCTTTGCTCACAGATATATAATACGGCAAGAGTGCAATCATCCCTCATAATATTGCATGTATAGATGCATACATACGTACACATAGCATGTACCACTGCTGCTACTAATACCACAAGCTCTCTCTCTCTCTCTCTCTCTTGGAGGGTATTTTTATCGATCCTCTAAAAAGAAACAGGAAGAAACTCTGCATGAGAAGAAGAAGATGAAAGAGAAAGAAAATAAAATAAAAAATTGTATGCAAGTTACAAAGAACCACATGATAATACGTAATAGTACCTACATAGAAAAATAAAAGTATAAAAAAATCTTTAGTTTGAGCGCATTCACTTGTACCATCTTTTTTTTCTTGTTCACTTACTCTACAACAAGCAGCAACACACCACCACCACAGTGGTTGGTGTTTATACCTATATATTTCCCTTTTTGCCGTCCTTGTTGTCAGTAGAGAAGAAGAGAAGTGGGGAATTTAGAAAATGGAGAGGAGACAGAAGGGATGGATGCTTCTATTCTTGTGTGCTGCTGCTGCCGCTGCTGCTGACTCTTGTAACAATGCATTGAAGTAATAAAAAGAATTTCACATGTACATACAGAAGCAGCAGCACCAGATCACTTATATCATGGTAAAAAATATGTAATGTGTAGAGAATGGTGGAGAGTGGTGTTGAACAAGATGCAACGAACGGCAGTACTTGCATTGCATAGGTATATGTATGTATATATGTACGTACTGCATGCATGCATGCATACTACGCAAAGGAATGACGAGGTATAAAGAAGAAAGAAGCGAGAGAAAAGTTACATTTCATTATTGGGATGAATGCACACTCAAGTAGATAAGTTTCTTTGTGAGTGTAGTTGAAAAAAACAGTGGATCCACTACAACCACCACCACCACTCATGTCGATAAATTGAAAGAGAAGAGGAAGCCAAGCAGTAGGAAAAGAGGAGATCTCTCGTTTTTTTCAAAATGATCCTTTTTTATATTACTTACTTAAACGACTTGATGCTCTGAATACTTATATCAAGTCAGCTGTGTAGTATAGAGAAGAGCAGCAACAGCAAAAAAAACGATACAGACATAATAATAATAATACGGAATACATAAGGGGAAAACACCGTCATCGAAAAAGAATGGTTTTTTGTCAAAACAAAAAACAGCAAGTGAAAAATAAAGTAGATCCGTGTGTTTTTGTATAATATGGGTCGGGTACATTACTATTACTATTATTATTTTACTGTGTATATATTGTATGTGCGAGCTCCTCTTGTTGTTGTTGTCAGAACACACCAGCTTCTTTTAGACATTTCTTTTGTGTGGATCATCATCATCATGATAAACTTGAGCAAAACAGCTATGACTTAAATAAAGTAACTGCTGCTGCTGCAACAGTAAGAAAGATAAAAAGGAAACATTGAAGCAAATAGTGTAAAGTTAAAAGGAAAAAAAATATGGAAGGTGGATGGCAAGGGAAAAGATAAAAGAACAAAATTGGATGAATTTCTTAGGTAACTTAACTTAACTTGATGGTACCAGAAACTTGGAAGATTTAAAGGAAAAGGAAATATATAAAAATAAACATATATATATATTGAGGGAAAAATGAAAGCAGAGTTAGTTTCTTTCTTTATCCCATTAATATTTTTAAGCAGCAGTAGCATGGCTGCTGTTGAGGGTAGGTATATATAAAAATAGCAGTGTAATTTTCATTCGGGTTATGTACTTCCTTTTTTAGTCCAGAGAGAGAGAGAGAGAGACGAGGCGAAAAAAATGTGGAAAAGGGCACACAACAACAATTCAGGCCAAAAGAACGCAAAGGCAAAAAGTTTTAAAACTTATTATTACATTTTTTTCCTTCTTCTTCTTCTTCAAGCCAGCAGCAAGTATGTAAGTACGTGTTGTTTTGGCCTACCATCGGACCATTACAAATACTTGAAAAAAGAACGTCAGCTGCATTTAAACTGCCTCTCTTTAGTAAGTGTCGAACATGCTGCTAAAAGAGAAGAAGAAGAGAAAAAACGAAACTGCTAATATTAATGCCTTCTTCTTCCTCTTTGCTTTTCGTTGCGTTGTTGTTGATGTTGGCTTGGTTTACTGGAGGACGAGAGTCTGAACGAATGCCATCATGACTATTATTGCTTCGTTTTCCCTACTACTTCACCACCATCCTCTTCTATTATTATAGTCAATAGAGAGAAAAAAGACTTGTACTGCTGCTGCTGTTGCTGCTACTGCTGCATGCTGCTCAAAGTGTAAATGTACGTTTTTTGTGACGATATTACCTATTAAAACTACTACCGACTTTCTACCGCTACTTGAGGCTACAAGAGGAATGGGAATTTAACCCTAACTTTTTGTCTTTTCAAACAAAAAAGTTGTACCTTGCTTGTGTCAGTGTTTTAGGTAATTGTATTACCTATACAAGTTTTTGCTCCCCCACTACAACAACTTCTCCATTTACTAGTAACAATCCATGCAATCTATTTCCAACAAAGGATTTCACCAAAAAGAAAAAACCTCACGCAATGTTGTTTAAAAGTGGATTTTCGATGAGAAAAACTCTCCTCATGTACATTTGGAGATAAAAAGGCATTATTATATATCCGATAAAAATATACCAGTTGTAGTAGTGGCAGTGGTGGTGGGGATGGCGGCGCGACGGTAAATTTTGTAGCAGTGATCATGCTGCTGCTCCTGATGATGATGCAGTAAGTGTTACCAGGAAGAAACTCAAGTTTTTTTTGGCTCAGGTTCTTTTATCAAAAAGCTAAAGCCAGGAGGGTCCCCTCTGTCTCTATCCTATCTGTTTTAAACTAGAGATAAGGAAAAGTAGAGCTGAACTATAATTTGAAAGAGAACCACCTCTTACTGCAGAGGACCAGGTAGCCCATAATAACTTGGTTGCATTACTTGGAAAATTGCTAAATTAAAAAAAATTGCATGATACACAAGGTACTTACATAATAATAATATGAATAATTGCATTCATGCACTGCACAACTGTCAGTGTTTTGATTTCACGATTCAGAGAAATTTGGTATAAAAACACGTTCATCATTACTCACTCCACCACACTGTCAATATATCACAGAGGAAGAAGAGAGGACAAAAGGTAAAAGTAGGAAAGAAATATATCTAAAAACAACTGTATATAAATAGAAGTGCGTAACATGAAATGTCAGGTTCAAGTCAATTTTTACTGGTAAATTGACAAAGAACAAGAGCAGTAGACAAACACACACAAAGTTGCATATGTATGTATGCATCTTTTTACGTTGTTGCGTTTATCACATGCTGTGTTAGCATTACTCTTATTATTATTATTCTTAGGGTAACAAACTGTAATCATGTAAGCTTGTTCATCACCAAAGCTCATATATGGAAATCCACAAGTTTTTACTACCGGATGGGCGAAAAAAATATAAAAAAGTGTGCCAGAGGTTGATCCAAATGCGTAACCCGTTATTACAATTTTCCTTCTCTCCTAAAATGCTGATGACGCTCTAGACGCTCAATAATTGTACCTAATACTCTCCTTCTGAACAGCAACAACAACAGTAACAACAACAACAACAGTAAACCTGATGAAAAATTGTCTTCGCCAGGTTGGCTGGTTTCGTCTATATAATATGTCACTGCTGCTGCTGCTGCTACACCAGAGTAATAATAATAATGTACGCATTACACATCATCATCATGAGCATACACCACACCACAAAACTTAATGCAATGTTTGGCCCAAATGATGAAGATTCATTATTATTACACGCTTGACAGCGATAATAGAAAGTATCATTGACACACATTTTCAGGAAAAAGTTCTACAATCATCATCATCATCACTGCTGACTGTTTGTTCACATTAGCTGGTTTTTGCCTGGGCTTGCTTGCATGCATGCTTTCCGTCTGCTGCAATGAAATGAAATGGCTCGTCCCAGGTCTTAATAAATAATTTTCCACAGGACATGGGTATTCTTGCTCTCTTCTTCTCTTGCTGCGTTTTTTATTCCACCTCCTTGCTCCTTATAAAGCAATAATAGTATTACCATTTTCTTCAATTGTAATCAAGCGTAAAATTCTATTTTTATTGAGAAGACAGAAAGAGAGAGAGAGAGAGGCCCGTGAAAATGAAAAGTTTAGATGTGTATATTTTTTGATTGATGAAAAGTAAGAAAGAACATCATCATTCTGTTTTGCATTTTCATGCGTAGTTGTACGTACATAAAAGCGAATTACTATAATTCTTCGCGGTAGTGTGTGTGTATATATAGCTTTTTTGTGCTAGTTGTTGTTGCTATTATTGTTATTATTATTGCTGTTGTTGTTATTGGAATGGATGATACTTCAGAAATAGTACCTTAACGAAAATAATGTAATGCAATGCTGACTCTGCTGGTTGACAAGACGGGGATTTGAAAAAAAAAGTTTTCCTTTTTTCTTTTTAGCTTACTAATACAGCGTTTTCCTACCCAGACAAAAAAATCCTCTTATGCATACTTAACATTCATTCATTAGGACTAATCAGTTGGCAAAAATGCAAAACAAGACTCATTTGTCAAAATTATGTTGTTATTATCATTATGCGTGTTTTCTTGGCAAAAGATGCATTATTCATTTTTATACAAGAAGATAATGTATAGATAGTACAACAAGTTAGCCAGCAGCAGCATCAGAAGGATGTAAGTACTACCTCGCGATAATATATCTTTTTGTATTTTTTTGGGTATAGTTTTTAATGTTTGTAGTAGGAATACCGATACGACTATTATAGTAAAATTATGATAAATGCTGCACATTGCACATTTTAAAAATATTTATGTCTAAACCTGTAATCATTTCCCATGCATCCCAATGTGGAAGTGATTTTTTTTCTAAGCTGTAGTTGGGAGGAAAGGGTGAGGCGCACAGAACAAGAAGAAAAAATGGTTATTATTATTACTGCTATTGAAGTATTATCATTATTTTTCTTTCTGTTTCAGCACTTTAAAAAAATTTTATTATTTAAGTTGAATGAGATAGTGTCTCTGCTGCACTGAGCAGCGCAGTACTTTAAAAACTTTTTTTAGAAGGAGAGAAAGTCTCAAGGTGAATACCATGTAAATATGCATATAAAATAAATGTAGGCATACTCCCTTAATTCTTTTATTTCTTGGGCACTTAATATCATCACCATGGCATACATACATAATATGTATCATATCAGGAACTAAACTGCAGCAGCACGGCATCATTCATATCTTCAGAATAATAATATGATTGTCATGAATGTTTTATTAAAAATTGTGATAATATGCATATTAGTATTATTTATCGTGTGAAGCAGATTTGCCATCGTTGTTGTTGTTGCTGTTAGTACGTCGAAAGGTAAACGGCTTTGAAATGATGATGATGATAATTGCTTTGAAATACATACTTACCTTACCTACTACAATTCACAGAAAAATATCAATTTTTCATATACAGGTTTTCTAGTGCTGTGACAGGTAATGACAATCATTTTTATACTGGCTGTAACGACGATGATGATAAGTGTGGCTTGCGGATATGCATACTTTGTTTGTGTGCGGTGCTGTTGTTTTTGTAGTGTTGGCAGTTTATTGTGTTGTTGGTTGTTAGAATTAGCTTGATCATCTTAAAAATATTTTAGAGAAGAAGCAGGCAGGGAGAAAATAAAACGGACAAGGCACACAAGTATTTGCGTGTAAAATATATGTATGTATATGTTGGTATATGCAATGTGGGCGACTCACTCAGCCAGGCAGTCAATGTCTTCATCGTCATCATCAACATCATCATCAATCTGTCTAGAAATATGTAAAAAAAAATACAGAAAGGAAATGATGACGAATGACAGGTTCTTGCCAAGAAAAAAAAATAATCCAAAAAAATATATTTTTTGCAACATACACTTAATACCACCACCACCATCATCTTGCCACTGCCACCATTACCACAGCAGTAAAAAAAAATAGAAAATCTGACTGTGAGGTGAGTAGATTGTAAAATACTGGCAAAAAAAGATATAAAGTTTGAGAGCAAGAAAAAAGGGAATAAAAATGTTTGTTTTCAGGTTTACCTCACCTCCTCCTCCTTCTTCTTCTCTTGTCTAAGTTACTTGCGTTACTTGTCTTCTTCTTGATTCATTCCTTGTATGTGTGTGTCTCTCTCTCTATCTCTCTCACTTCGACTGTCTGCTGTGACCTATTTTAAAAGTCGGTCGAGCCAAGCGTTCCACCACAGCAGCAGCAACGGCAGTAGTGAGAATTTAAAGCTAGACGCAAGTGAGTAATGTGGTAAAAGAAGGTATAAAGTAGCAGTTTTCGTATAAAATGTTAAAGTGAACTACACCTACATTCATCATCGTCATTATGTCTATATACCATACATGCCTATTTATTTGCATGATGATGGGCTGTGCACACTTACTACTACTACTACTCCTTCAGACAAAGGCAAAAACACAATGTAAGTACAACAGGAAGATAATATTCTTCTACCTCTTCTCATCTCATCGTCGTCACATCTCCCAGCAGTGCCAGCCAACTCTTCAAGTATGTACATATGCCGTGCCATTTCTTTTATGTCCATTTGGTAATATGTAATATTGATGCTGTACACTACGAAAGAGACAACAGACACACCTGGGGTGCTGTAGTGCTCTTCGATGACATCATTTTTACTGTTTCGATTTTCAATTCAACCAGCCACGAGAACAACAACAAACGAAGTGACAATGACAGAGCAACAAACGACAACAGCAACAACCTTTTACTTTGGGGGGAGTATTACTTTTTAAAGACTGTATAACTTGCAATGGCAGCCATTATTGCATGACACCATTCTTGTTGCGTTGTTGGCTGGCATGTAGTTCTTTTACGTGTGAACAACAAAAGTTTGAACATTACTGGTGATGTTTGTGTAAAACTTCAACACCTTTGTCGTCAAAAGAAATGATTGATTTAGTTGCATGAAATACTATCAAAACTAGAGCCCCGCACGTTCCTTACAAAAATCTATCCCTATTTATTGTAGTGCTTGTTGTAAGGCGCTGCTGCTGCAGTGGAAATGAAGCGCATTTGATAGAATTTTAAAAATTCATCATTCCTTTGTTTTAGTTTTTTCAACCCAGCATCTTGTCATAAAAGCATCTTATGCATACAATGATACTGACCACACTGGTCATCATCATTTGATGAAGATAAAACTACAGCGGAGAGCCGTAATCTAAAAAACCCATACGTTTATACAACTATATAGGTATGTAGGCACGTTTATGCACAAGATGGTTTAAAAGAGTACTGCGAAAGTGAGCAACCGCTTGCTAGTTTTTTTCTTCTTCTTTGCTCCCAGTTTCTTTTTTCTAAGGCCTAAATAACTCTGTTAAAAAAGCAATTCTATTTAACTTTTATTTCAATAGATTCCATCAAGAGAAGACATATTCAATTTATTTTATTTTTTTCTTGCCGCTTTTTATCTTGGATACGTAAACTACATCCTCTATTGCTGCATGCATGCATACTTTACATGTAAAAAGAATACCTACACAACAGCCAAACCAACCAACCATTACTACCGGGGTCATCACTAATCATTAACTATTCACAACAGCGACGTTTTTCTATACCTTCAGGAAACAGGGGCAGCAGCCCTTCAATAATAAATAAGTTGAGGATGAGGACTAAATATTTTTTAGCCCTAAAACCTACCTCTAATTCTTTTACCATTGCTACTTCTGCTACTAGTAGAACAAGGCAAAGTAAAAAAAATCGTCTTCTTTTCCCCTGTTCACAAACTGGTAGGAGTACGTAAGTGGTACATTTATGTGTGATGAAGAATGTATACTGTTTTTTGTCCATACCCCTTCTTCAAAGCTTAATCCTGCACAATGTGTCTGTGGTATAAACAGCCTTTCCGTGAGTAGTCGTATGGTTTAGTTGTTATAGCGGTAGAGGTGATGACGATGACGGCGATGATGATGATTTGATGATTGTGTGTATATATGTATATATATGTATACATTATGATTTGCCATAATATTGTCAGTAGGCATGGTGATATTTGTCTGTCCGTCTGTTTTCTTAAACAAAACTGTGTAATTTATTGACCTTATTGATTTTACCATCAACTTTTACCACACATTGTCAAGTCAGGCTGGAGAAAAAGTTTTAATAAAGTTGTGCAATTAATTAGTTTCATAAGGTTTTTTTTCATTTTCCGTTTACTGTTAACTGGTAACAAACGGTATCTTCCAGCGACGTGTTTAAACTGTTCCTTGCGGTCAATTATTAGTTGTCTTTGCCTTTTCTCTGTGTGTATAGCGTGACACAAGTAGAGTGAGTGGTGGTAGAAGACGGGTAGAAATCGTTTAAATAATAAATGTCATATTGTCTCGGGAAATCACACTGTAGTTCCTAAATAGTCCACAGTCCTAGCCCCGTTTTTTTCAGGTATGAATATCATAAGTATTTTAGTTAAGTAAGAGAGGAAATTTCAGGTTGAAAAACTGAGTAAGTGAGTATTGATGTGAGCTTGTCACACATTCACCTAAACACATAATAATATACTTTTACTCGCCTCGATACCACTCTTCATTTTCAAATAACCAGATCAAATTATATATATATATACATATATATATCTTAAAGCGCTGTTGTTTTACTCTACCTTTCTATCTAGTACACTCTTTCTGCATACGTGCATTATTATTGCGGACTGACTGTTTTCAAACCCAATAAGGGGAAAATAGTACATACTTACCAAAGCACTTTACACAGTCCAAAATTCCATATTCCCGTTGTATATTTTTCGTTGTTCATATGTCATTGATTTGCCATCTATCTATACACTTGTGTGGGTAAATTGATGTTGAGTCACTCACCAACACCACCGACACAACTACTATATACCACCATCATCATTATCATCATTAGAATTATAGACTGCCAAAGTTTTTTTTACTGGGAAGAAGGCGACAGAGAGATATTACAGAGAAAAAACAACAAATGAAATCCATAACTTTTCTTCCCTCTAAAAGTATTTTCCCTTGAAGCCATGTATTTTTTTATACAGTTAAAACAAGCTTAGTCGTAATTATCAACTACCTAACTACCTGACTAGTGCTGTCTTAATGAAAATCAATGAATAACAAACAACACCACAAATGGCCAACACAACACATCAACAGTATGGTATAAAAAAATGGAAGACGGCAACATTGAGCTTTTTTTCAGGAAGAGTTGCTTAAACCGTATTAAGCAACTTGAAAAGTCATTGTTCCAATAAAAAAATCTAATTAATAAAAAAGTAAACAAAGCCAAGCAACACAATAAGTAGGCAATAAGACAGGCACGCTTTACTAATAAATAAATACACACACTCACTCACTCACTCAAACAAAAGCAATAACGATTAAAACTTATTTTAGTTTAAACGACAACAAAGTCTTTTTCTTCTTCCTTAAATTACAAATACTACTACGAGTCCATACATTTTTTCTATGCTAGTAGTAATAATAATAATAATCATGATTATAGCTATTCATTCATTTTGTCTATTTTGCACCTTTAAGCGTATAGGTAACTATTTAACTTTGAATTTTTGAAGACTAACTTGACTGTCATTCTCCCACCTCCTTTTATTATTGTTATTATTTTTTTCCACGGCACCGACGACCGTGTTTTGTGTGATTATGAAAAATGACGATGATGATGACGATGATGACGACAACGACGATCATTGTTCGTCCCTACTATAATAATCTATATAAAATGAGTATTAGCTCACTCACACACTTACAGTGCCATGCCACGATGATGCCACACCAACAAACGCCTTCATGAAAGGCCATAGGCAATATTCATCACCATCATATTATATTTTTGTCCGTTTGTTCATACTTCTATTATTTTATTATTATTATAAGTATTACACGATATGGTGAGCACACAACTCGGCAATATGAAAATGATGATGGTTGGATATTGTTGTGGTGGACGGACGAAATAAATATTCTCTCTCTCTCTCTAGGAAATACGTTGAACTGTCAGGGGGAGTTGTGAATGTGCTAATGAACTTGTTTAGAAGCAAATAGTACGGTTTTGATCATATTGGGAAACTCAAGGTCCAGTTTTTACTGTAGTGGTGGTGGTGGACCTCTATGGCAAAATAAAAAGACAGTGAAGATCATGCTGATACACACACACATACACATAAAATGAAAAGATGACTTGCCCATAGTTTTGCATGTTGTCCCTTGCTTTGCACAATTGCTTTTTAAACAATAGGAGAAATGATATTCAAGAGCAGTGAGGCTTTTGGCTACATTTACAGCAGCATACCAGCAAACATTTTGAATGGTGGGTTATATTTTTTTATCTGATTCATTTTTTCCTCTCTCTCTCTCACTCTTCTTGAATTTGATGGAGGATGGAATGATACGGTACAAGTTATTTGATATATTTCTGTTGATTGACAGTAAATGAAACGCTCATCCTGAAAATTAGCTAGTTTTTTTGTTAGGCAAAAACGAGCGAGTAAGTAAACATACGCGTATACAGTTGTTTTGAAATTTTACACGTTATTTTGTATTCTTTTAAGAATAAAAAAACATTTTTATAGTTTGGCATCTTATTAACATGATCATGTCGTGTACCTACTATATTGCTTTATATGGACATGATAAATCACACTTGTTTCTTTTTTCGTACCTTTGCAACACGCACTAAACATTTATCTACATTTACAATTATTATGCTAAAACTTTAAGTAATATTGATTATGATGACGATGGGAGTCATGTTATGCTCACGTTTTTTTAATGCGCTGCACCGTTGGTTGCTTGCTACTTGGCTAAAAGTTATGATTCTTTGTTCTTTGACAAATTCCACTTACGTTCGCTAATCTGTAAGGGTTGGTTGGTTTCCTAAGCATATGTACATACACATGACTACTACTCCCTTTTCTTCTGCCAAAAATATTCTACTTTTTTAGAGCTAACGTGTGAACTGGGTTTCAGTTCAAAGGAAACCACAACAGTTCATCCCATGGTTAAAGCCTAAGTTTGCAATCACTCACTAGTCATCAGTAGCAGCAAGTAAAAAAATGTTAATACATTTTTAGCTAAGAAGGGCTAAAAAAATTACTAATCATAATCATCAGTATCAGTAATGCAGTTAACCACCAAAGTGGTGGTGGTGGTAGGAAGGAAAAAGGAAGTAGCAATATTATTTTTTTTTACAAAATTATTATTGTAGACATACCCAACCATATAGTTGCCACATTATTAGCAAACAGGAATATCTGGCATATACAATGATATTGTTTTCTGTAGCCCCTTGTTTTTTTTATTGGCGTGCATGCTCATGCTACTTATTTAATAGCAGCAAGCAACAACAATGCCTATTGTTGACCCAAGCAGAATTTTTTCAAAAACTATATAAGTTAATATGCAATGCTCTTTTTTCTGATAAATCCTCCTTAAATATTTGATATTATTATTTTTGCTCAGCACGTACAAATAAAGGCTGGGCTACTGCTGGTGAGAGATACCTACACGAGTAGTATATACATAGACTCAAAGGGCTGTTGCTTAATTGTAGGCATGACTGATTATAATTATTGTAATTACTGCGCCTTCCTGTTTACTTCCAAACTGTTGTTGTTTCAATTCAATCACTTGTAGTAGTCGTGCACTATGCACTGGTTTGTGTGTCCCTTCTTTTCAATAGGTAAATTTTTTTCTTATTCCTTATGAATGCACACAACGTGTTGCAAAATTATTAAACCAATCAGTATTTCATATAAAACTTGTGATGATGATGATAATGATAACGACAACCAAAAAAGTACTGTTTTTTTTTCTTGGGATCACACGAAAATAATAATAATGTGCAGTTGTGGCGGTGGTAACTGTATTTTTATATAAATTTCATTACCGATGTGCGCTTTGCTCCAAGCTATCATATTTGCCGGAGAAGCGTCTAGTGTAATGTCTATACTTGCTTGTGTGGTGTTGTTTTACAAGTTGTCTGGTCCTACGTTTATAAAAACAAAATTGACTCTGATAATAATAATAACAGTGTGTTAATATTATGATTATTTAAAAAAATCAACTTGAAGGTTCTCGTCGTCATTCCTCCTTTTATTCCATGCAAGATTTTTTTTACCACTATGTTGCATGCCATCAGCGATACATCCTAACAACCCCATATTCAAAATCTTTTTTTAAATGCCATTTTTTGCGTGCATGTACATTCATCCTGTTTGTGTGTGTGAGCATTATTGGTCGGTGAGTCCAACCAAATGGTGCGATATTTATTTTGTTTTGGTGGCAGAGCAGCGATGGCGATGCTCTGTACCAAGTTCATCTGACTGTGGTGGAGGATAAATGATGATGATAAACATGCTCGCAGGAGACGCACAGGAATGTAAACAATTATTATTATTATTTTCTGTACTTAATAATACGTGGATGGATGATGATGGTTCCTTAGGTGAACATGGACTGTGAACACTACACTACTACACTTTTTGACTGACTGCAAATTGCAACTGAGAAAAAAAATTTATAAATACATACATACACGCTATCATAATCGTCATCATCATCTTATCGCCTCAGGAGCATGAATAACAACATATACACAGCAGCCGAAAAACTGCACAACTACTGCTACCACCACCACCACAATCAGTGAGTTGATTTGATAAAAATGAAATGAGAGATAGAGAGAGAAGGTTCCTTTTAAATAGTTAACGTGGTATACCAGACAAATATTTATATGTACATATCATCAACATCATCAAGCGAGCAAGCTCATCTCTCAAATCTTTATCTTCTTTGCAAGCACAACTACCCTTTCGCATCTCTCCTCTCTGCCTAGAGAAGATTGTTATGAAGAACAAGTAATAGAGGAATGAACAAGGTTACAACTACATACGGCCAAATACCTATAATATTTTTTAAAGTGTGTATGCGGATGCATCGTATATACCGCATAACGCGTTTCTGATCATCACCGGCATCATCATATTAGCATTCAAATAATAGAGTTCAAGCCAACTATTAATATTATTTAACATTTTCTTCTGTTTCTTAATAATTTCCTGTTATAGCCAGCCAGCCCTTCACCTTGACTGTGCGAAAAGCAGCTTTTTTGCTACTTACAGATACCATGTACTGTACTTTTATTTATTTGGTGATGATGATGCTTATATTTAATGCTCATCCATGCCCTTTTTGCTTCTTCTTCTTGGTATTCTACCGCCACTGCGCTGTTTGGTGAACTGCCTTCTCATTTTGAAGATTTTAATCGTCAATTCTTTTTGATGATCAACGAAAATCACATACGAAGGATGAGGATAGCATCAATTTTTATAAAAATGTGTATATATTTATTATAAAAATAAGTCTTCTTTCATCTGCTTTTTTTCGTTATTTATTTTTCTTTGCCCATTTTCTTTATCTTATACGGCAGCAACATGCTTGCAAATCCGGTCAAGTGTCAGTTGACCACTTGATGATGAAGACGAGGAGATGCCATGTATATTACGTACACTTGACGGTTTATCATCATCATCTCAGCATCATATTTTATTTTGTATTACGGGTGCAGGTTGCTGCGCTATAGTCGTTTTTCTGGCAAGATGGACAGACAACATCACGTAATCTAGTAGAAAATAAAAAAAGTATAGAGAAAAAAACAGACGAAGAAGAAGATAGTCATCAGATTCATTAAAACTTCAGCAGCAGCAACAGCAATAGAAAAAAAGGTGCAATCCATTCTCGGTAAAATGAACGTCTATAAAAAGTCATCGAATGTGTGGTAGAAATTGCTGTGCTTTTGAGTAAGTGTATTGTGGTGGGAGAGAATGATGGCAGGGTAAAGTAGTGGCGATGATGATGATACTTTTTTTCTCGATTGAACAAATGAGAAAATACAATGCTTTTAAATAAAATAGAAAGAAAAAACCAAGTTTTGTTTTGATAATGGATATTGAAAACTAGTCGATCAGAAAAAAAAATTGTTATTATCGTAGCCGTTACTCTGAAATTTTCTTTTTTGGCTCCTTTTTTACAATATTTAATGATGATGGTGATGGAGGTGGTGGTGGTGGTGGTGGTGGTGAGGAAAATGAAAGACCACAGTTTTGTGCGTAAGTATATTATGTGTGGTTTCCTTTTTTCGTTGTCATTACGTTTTTGCCACTTTACCAAACCATGCCATTATTAGCATACATGTTTTATGGATAGGGGAAAATATAATGATATTTATTCGCACAATTATTATTTTTTGATCATTTGCAATTTTACGGCCTTTTCTCTATTTTTTGGATGATGATGATGATGATGTTGACCTACTGGGAAAATCGTCAAAGTACTGGCAGAGCGACAGTAGCTGTAACTGACAAGCCCAGTTGGTGCTGTGTTCCTTGAAGAATTTTACATGAATGAATTGTTTGAGTTCGAACGATCATGGTCGTTTTTTAAAAAGAAAAATAAAGTTTATTTTCGCTATGAAATATGGTATAGGCATAATAATGATATTCATTCTGTCTGTAGGTAAGCATAAACACAAAATATCTTTTCATCTGGAGGAATTATGACGACCTGAAAAGTAATAAAATAAGAAAAACCAGTCCTCATCTCTCCAATCTTGTCTCTTTCTCTGAAGATATAATAACAATACCTTTTTTACACTCCTTTCTAGAACAGAAAAAAGTACATTTTCATGTTTACAATTTGTGGCCGGTCACAAAACTAACGTTGCCTTTACGAGAAACGTTTAAAAAAATAATGGGAGACATAATATGTAAAACACACAAGTATAGAGTTTATCTACACTGCTGTGTTAGAAGGTATGATGTCTACAAAAAAAATAAGTAAATTGTGTTGATTCTTATCAATTTTTTTTCAATACAAGTGTGGATAACCCTGCAAATTTGATATATCGCCAGTATTGTCAAAAAGTAAGAAAAATGTCAAAAGGTGTAGTATTAAACGACTCAAGATTTATAGTGTGTCTGCCTAATAATAAGTCTGCTTATAGCGTAATGCTATAACGGTATATCTGCCAAGTGAGTAAATAACCATGCACAAAAGAATTAACTTTTCTTACTTGCAACAACACCGCTTCTACCATCACCACCACGAAATAACCATGAACTGTTAATATTTGTGTCATCGTAAGAAAGCAAATAACCTTGCCATTTGCCACATTTCCAGAAGGAAATAAACTCAATAAGCTGACAGTGAAACCATCAACCTGTCATAAAGAAACTTTGATAACGACTGATTCGCGAGTTTTTTTTTCTGTGTAAAAAGTACGTCAGCATAATAATAATGTGGCGTGTTTGTGTATGTATGTGGGTGCCAAAAAAATTGTGGTGACCATGCATGTATGTATACACACATATGGACATTACACTACGTTTGTACCTAATTTGCTTTCATTCTCATTGAAACAACTTATTTCTCCCGATTCGTTTATTCCTGTCATTTCAATCATCAACTTTACTCAGATGTTTTACATTAAAAGCTTTCTTTTCTTTATGCGCTTCCTTCCTATGCCTTGTCCTTCAATGTATTTTTTTCGAAATGCAGACATCAGAGAGCAAAATATACTTACTGTGCATATCATTATGCTATATGACATTGATAAGTGAAAGATAATAATAATGTTTCTAATTACATTACTTTTTTGTCTATTTTACAGGTAAGCTATTGGAAACTGGATGACAGTTGTGTTTTTATCTACCTATCCGCCTCTGTACACTGTACAAAACCGTAAGCAACAGCAACAAACAACAACGCTTTAAATATATTTAAATTAATTACTTTTTCGCTTTACTCTCTCTCTATACCGCAGCATTTTAAAAAAGTTTTCCTTTCAGTTGCAATGAAAACTTTAGATTTTTATATTTTCTGCTCATAATAAAATTATTTCTTTATTACTGTCACTGTTCAGTATTAAGCCTCCGACGAAGAGAGCAGAGTAGAAGGTTGCAAAATACTTTGGTTAAACACACATTTTGTTGCTAGTACTTTTTACGACCACACATTTTACCAGATGCATTAATATACACTCGTAAAAAGTACACACAAGTTTATCAACATTTTATGTTTTGGCTACTACTTCCATCTGGTCTATCGCGTGAGCTATGCATCTATAAAGCGCCTATTATAACCATAATATTTCTCAAGTCTCAAATAAAACTTTTTGTCATGACGATAAAAGTTGAAAAAAAAGATGATTTAAGACTTGTTCTCACAATCAGTCATTAATACAGCTTAACTATTATTATTCCTCAATAAAGAGAGGGAGAGAGAGAGAATCATCATCATCCTCCTCTATAAAACATTGTAATTGTATCTCTCTGTCTCTGGCAAATGACAAGAGCAGACAAGTCAATCTCCTTTTTTTACGGGAAATAAATCCTCACTTTTGTTATCTGTTGTGCCGCTGCTCCTCGTTCAATTATATGCACATGCACTTAATGTACTATTCTAATATTTATACGAACGACGACATGTGCATTTAAACGTTTTCTTCCTTTGAAAAAAAGTAAACTATGTACTACTACTGCTACAGCTAAGATTATTCTCAGTAAAGAATGTATGTATTTATAAACTGAGAATCTATTTCATCTTGCCGTCGTCTGTAGGCAAAAGAGTCGCTTATTATTATTGTTATTATTATTACTGCTTCAAACTGCTGACAAGAGTAAATAAATTATAGATGTCATTTATCTACGTCTGATCTCATTCAAGGGTAATGAAGATTGATTTTTAGCGACTTCCTTTTAATCCAGAAAGCTGTTTTACTACAGCTACTACTACTAGTACTATTATTATTGATATTGAAGTCCATTGAAAAAATAATCATAGTAATAATAAGTAAATAAATAACGTCTAACAGCTAAGCTGATGCTTCTGGGTTTTCCCTTTCTCTTGAATTAAATACGCAGACATCAAAGCCAAGTCTTTCATTGATCGTTTGAAAATATTATAGTGTAAGGACGACTCTTTCTTGTATGTGTGTGTGTCGTCGTGACTGTTGTTTGTTTGTTAGTACAAGTGCTTAAATAATAATGTTGAGAACATGATATTATGATGATGATGATAACCCGATGACAACAGACAAGACGACGACGCCAACGACAAGGCTTTCTTCAGTCAGTGTAGCAGTCACTGTCAATGCTGTAATTATAATTATTGTAAGAGGATCGTCGTCCTCCAGCTCTCTCTCTCTCTCTCTCTCTCTGTGTGAAGAAAAATGAATGGCGGCAGAGCAATTTAGATATTTTCTGTTCGACAACGAGAGCGGACGACAAAGATAGTAAAATTAAATGGGAATTAAGTTAAGCCGCAGTTTTTTCTCGATCAATTTGTACCGCTGCCTGCGCTCGACAAGAAAAATATTTTGAGAAAGAAAGATTTTTTTCCCCCTTTGTTGACGACCGTAATATAATAGTTAATGTGTTGTTGATGATGATGACTATGGCTGGTCGTTGCAGATAATGTTTTGCTTATGAAGATTGAAAAGCAAAAGCCGAAGGAAAACAAGGAATTTATAGACAGAGTCTGTTTATGGAGATTGGTCCATGTATGTGTAGCATGCTGTACTTGCTTATAATAGGTACACATATTTTTGCATGTGGTTACCAACCTGGTTGGCTTCTTGACCTACCGTTATAGCGTTGGGAGTGCCCAAAACGGAGAGCGGCAGTGGCAGCGGCTGCGGCTGCTGCTAAACTGAAAAAAAGTCAAGGATTGCAATGATGATGATACTGCTGTAGCATTCATGTACCATGTTGTACTAATATGCTTTTAAGTTGGCAAAAGACACACACCAAGAGACACGAATCAATTGAATACATGAATGAACGATGTGCATTATAAATGCTAATTTATTTTCACTTTGTAGTAATAATAATGAATGAAATGCCTGTCATTTTCTCTTCTAATGGAATGGAAAATACTTTCCTCATTTCATTATCAAAGAGAATTCCCGTCTCTTCTTTAATTGCGTGTGTTTGTGTGTGTGTTATTGTTGGAGAGAGAACAGAGGAGGAGAAGAAGAAAAAAAGAAGAAGAAGAAGTATTTAATCTAATCATCTACGACGATGCATGGTGCATCATCATTGCCGTCTTTATCGGAATATGACATCGCTGCGGTAAAAATACAGGAAGACACGCGTGTAACACATATTTTATTATTATTTGCAGCAGTAAACTACTACTCCTGCTTTGCAAAGATATGTCAATTGGCATACCACTGCAAATTAAAATCCGTAAGCGGTACTAGACAGACATCACATCGTCAAAAGAGCACACAAGCAGATGAGCAACAGAGGAGAGAGAGAGAGGGTTAAAAATTATTACTCGACATCATTTATTTATTTTCTGCATAAATGCATACTAATGCGACTGCGAAATTTTCATTTTGTAAATGCTCATACATGGCTGTTGTATACACATGTAAGCGCACACATTATTGTGATGAATGCAGTTATCATGACTTTTAAATCGACTTAAATGAAATAAATGGAGACAGTATGCTTGTGTGTGTGTGTGTGTGTGCAGAATATCAAATTTTAATAGGCTACTGGGGCACTGAAATAGACTTGATGGTGATGATGATGGTTGGTTGCTATTATAATTAATTGCGTTTTGGAACATGCAGATGACATGCTGTTTGCTTGTTTTCTCTGCTGATGATGATCATCACCACACATGTTGAGCACTTGAAAAATCAATAGTAGTTTGCATACGAATTGTCTTTTCGGTTTGGCAAGGCGACACGCGGCATCACAAGGAAAAAAGTTTTTATTCCAGGATTAAAACAAAATATATAAAGCCCTTAAGTGTCTCTCTCTTGCACAGGACCAGGATACTAATGAAACTCCACAAGGATATCGTCTTCGTTTTCTTTGAACAGGCAGTAATTCAAGTGGAAATATACTTTCAACTGGTGGGAAAATCCCACCTGCGACTCTAATTTTACGTATATAATCCATTGCAAAGTAGTTTGGTTTGAGCTTCCACTTCAATTTCCCAATCCTTGTCCCAGCTGTGATCTGGTTCTGGTGGGCTGGAAAGACAAAGAAAGACAATGTTCTTTTTAAAGTTGCCATTTCCATGGAAGTCTTTTCTTTTTTCTTTTTTTTCATCATCATCATCGCCGAATATATTTAAAAGAAACCCAGCAGAGTTCTTCCTTCCTGCGTATGTGCGTTTTCTTCTGTGGTGAGTGGAAAAACAGCTGAATGTATCATTATCATCATGATTCTAGTATTGTAATGGCGACAAAAAATAATTTCCTTATTACTCTTTTCATTACCATCATCAAAGCTGAGAAATACAAATGCTGAAAATAAACTTCTTTACGAAAACTCTCCAGTTGAGACTATGAATACTGCTTTTGTTGCCTGCCTCCACCTCGTACAAGTTTTTGCTCCTTTTAAGTTTTCTTTACAGTTTCTACTTTAAAAAGGAGAAAAGTCTACTTCTGACGAGACCCTCCTGTAGACGTCTTTAGTGCACGTCTTTAGTCAGCTATTATTAAAGAGTGTTTTTAATCCACATAATCCCCTTCATCATCATACAGCTTGCTTGCCTGTTTGCCTCGTCATCCTTCTCACACGCAGGCATACACATACACAAGGCGAAAATCAGTAGAGAAACGAAGGGAATGAAATGACTGGGTAGAATTTTATACAAAGCGACAGCCATATTTTAATTTTGTCCACGAAGAAGAAAGCCAGTAGGAGGCGTGCAATTTCATTTTTAATAATTGTGTCACGAAATGGTACAGCTGATGCCAAAATAATCCGCATCCGCTAAAAACACTTATCCGCAACGACTACAATATTATAATTGGCTAAAAGTAAGTAAATAAGCAAGTTTGCAGACAAAGAGACTACTACTACTACTACCCACGCCACACTGGTAGTGGTAGTGGTGGTACTGGTGTTGCTACAATTTTTTCTAAGAAGAGCCAGCAAGTTTCCTTGTCAAAAAGCACAGCGTATGTACAAAATAATGCCCATGTATAAAATAAATTCCTACGCAGCTCTAGGCCTTTTCTATAGAAGAGCTAATCTAACAAACTAGAATAACTAGACATAGCAAAAGGACATTATAGCACACACTCAGAATATTATATTATTCGAAGAAAAAATAAAGTTGCAATTCTTTCGTACATTTCCCTTGTGTACGTAATTTGTAGGCTGATGCTGCTGCTGTGCTTTAGAGAGAGAGAGAGGCCTTCAATAATACAATATTTGAGAAAAATAAACCTCTTTGGGTGGGACTCACTCAATTCACAAAGCAACACACCACCGCCACCATATAAAAAAACAGTACTACTACTACTGCTTATATGACTGACTATATGACTTTGTTGAAGGCTTTTCTTTAAAAAAAAGCTTTTTTGTATGATGTACCAAGAGCAAGCAAACCAACGTACATCTCCGCCTGTCTTTTTGTTTCCTGCTGAAGATACGATACCGCTGCCGCCGCCATGAACATGGCCTTGTGCTAGTTTCAATTAACGTCACTTCTTCCAACTGACTTCTGCCACCATAATATTTATACATGTATATTCCTCCACTTTATGTCATGTTAAAATGATAATGATGATGATGCAAGTTGAAGAAATGTTTTAATCTTTGAAACTTTACTTGAAAAAAACGTATACTTTTGGAGGATTAAGAAAAAAATGTGGTTTATATCGGTGCATGAATACATGTACGTATTTGTAGTCATCAGAACAACTGAAAAATTCTCGGGAGGGCATAAATAGTACTTATCGAAATAGTTGAACAAGTTGGTTTTGCTCATGACAGGATTCAAATATCCGCTGTCAAACTTTTTTTTCGTTAACAACGACAATGTTAGATAAGAAACTTTTTTGTGAAAAATATATGTAGTAGTGAACTCATTTACTATGCCTGTCTTAAATTTCAAAGATGCCAAAAAAAGCTACCATGTTTTATCGAAAAACTTTTTGAAAGATGAAGTAATATGTGACTCTTACAAAAAAATTTTTTTTTACTGATATGGGCCACTGTATCATAAGTTAATAATATATCTGAACAGTTACTATGATGATGAGCATGTGCATATTGGCAACAGAAAAACTAGCAGTATTTTTAAAAAAATAAACATAAAAGAAAATTAACATGCCTCTTGAGACATAAAAAAACATAAGAATTTGCCGTTAAGAATTGTTTTATGATGCAGACTTGAGTAAACACTGTATTGTGACATTGATTTCATTTTTTAAAATATTTATTCCACTTTAAAAATACTATATCATCATCATAGTCACATACCAATGGTAAGTGCTAATGCGTATGGAAATGGAATAACTGTGTAAAATCAGTTGGTCAATTAAACCAGTCGTAGTGTGAATGACAAGAGTAAGAAGTAGAATGAGGAGCAATATTATTATTATTATTATCATCATCATCATCGGCATAATAACTTGTTTGTGATGATGTCATAGTACATTGCAGCTTGAATAAATAATAGAAAAAGATATTGTCAATGATAATATTAATAATGATATCAATGCTTTATAGTTAGGAAGGAATTGAATTGCGCATGGACAAGCCAGGTATAACTTGATCAAGTAAAATGATAAGAATTTGTAACATGAAAAAATATTTAGCTTGTCATTTTCCCTTCATTCATTCATTCCTCCTCTCATTATCAAAACAAGTTGAATTGCACTGACATGGGCATGGCCTGGACCTGGTCTGACCTAGCCGGCATTCATTCAATCTTTTTTTCTGATTTATTTTTTTTCATTTCAAAACCCAACTTGAAATTGTTGCAAATGACAAATGCAAATGCAATGCAAATTGTTGGCATCTTGGTACTCTGTGAAAGTAAAATTACATATTAAATAATAATAACATTTTAAAAGTTTATAATGTTTTTTGTTTTGTTGTTGTTATTATTATTATACAATTTTACTATTGCACTGACATGGGCATGGCCTGGACCTGGTCTGACCTAGCCGGCATTCATTCAATCTTTTTTCCTGATTTATTTTTTTCATTTCAAAACCCAACTTGAAATTGTTGCAAATCATGGCATCTTGGTACTCTGTGAAAGTAAAATTACATATTAAATAATAATAACATTTTAAAAGTCTATAATGTTTTTTGTTTTGTTGTTGTTATTATTATTATACAATTTTACATTATTGAATAGCATACAGCAGTAAGATGAATGGCAACTCTCCAATCTACTCTAGTTTTAATTTCCTTTTTTCCCCTTTCTGTCGGACAAAATTTTTTGTGTATAACACCTGCGCAAATTATACTATACAAAACTTAAGGAATAACAACAGCAAAATAATATGCATGTAATTGTTGTTAATGAGTGTATTCACAATACTGTAGCAAGAAAATTTGCATAAAAGTTCTATTGTAAAAAAAACTTGTACTTGTACAAAAAAACCAATGTGCTCTTTCTCTTCTAGCCTTCTTCCTTTTTTTCTTCTTCTTGATGCCGATATGATTTTATTTGATGATGATCAACAAAAAATATATATACACGTATTCAAAAAGAAAGAGGAAGGGTCATAGGTGTCAGTCAAGTTTTGTTGCATTTATTGCATAAAACAATGAACCGTTAGTTGATGGAAAACGTGAGCGTATCAGGAGCAATAAAATTACATATTATTATTATGCATTTATATTCATTCTATAATGATGACGATGGTTTCTGCTCGTATAACATTTTTTTCCTCTTACAAAAAAACTACAATAATAACGACAAAGATGAGAATGAGTGATGATTAGATTGTTGTTGTTGGTGGTGGTGCTGGTAGGTTTGGTGGTGAGTTTTACATGCAAAACAGAAAAGAAAGTTTGATTTGTATTTTTTTTCTTCGTCATCAAATCAAGACAACAACAGCAAGAAGGCAGGCAACAGCTGCAGGTGCCATTGCACTACTAGCTCTGCTGCATTGGTCATTGTATTTATTACAACAAACTGAACAGTTTACCTTTCGTTCACCATCTCACATCATCAGCGTTTTCGTTGAGATACCAGTTTTTTGTTATTATTCTCTGTGTAATAGGTACAGTGTATTTATTCTTTAACTAGAGAAAAATAAAGAGAGAGAGAGAGATGCATAGGAGAATATGTAACAGCAACAACATACAATTTCTACTTGTTTCAATCAACGAAATGTAAATGCAATGCAACATAAAGAAAATCAGAGAATAATAGCAGTAGTAAGGAGCAATGGCAATAATAATAATTATGACATTTGATCGCAGCAACAATTGTTGCCAATTTTATGTTTCTTTCTTTTTTTTATAAAAATATCAAAGTATTTTCAGCAGCTGAATGTTAAGATGATGATGATTGGTAAAATGATAAGATGACGATTTAAAATTTAATATTTTTTTGTTATTTGCAGCTGTTAAGTTTGAATGTGGAATTTGAATTATTTTTATTGCATTGCTTCACCATAGATTACTGTAGACATTTGTTAAGTGGTTTTGGCGGATGGATTTCAAAAGGAAGAAAATTTGATGGTGTATTTTTGTGTTTGGCAGATAACGAAATTAATGACTGTAATGGTAGCCTGTGTGTACAAATTAGCTATTGAGAGCCAGATAATAGGTAATAATATTGCTTTATGATGGTGGTGGTCGGCACTCGCCATTGCTATCTTAAGGAAAAAAATTATTTATTGTGCAATGCTGCTGCTGCTGCTGCTGCTGATGATGCTATTATAATATTAAACTACACCAAGTAATTGGTCGTTATCACCACTGTCAAAATTAACAAGAGATAATATGTATACACTATACAGAGCAAAAATGTAACTTATCGTACACGTACGACAGCAAATATGAGATGCTGCGTTTAACGAAAATACAAACGAATCCTCTAATTTCTAATGTCACTTTACAAAGAAAATGTAATTCAAAACGGGGCTTTTAGTACATTTTAATTTGGATAAAGGAAATTGAAATAAATGTGCAATTTGCAGCGCAACGACTAGAAACAAATGGACAGAATGAAAGGGAAATTTGAGTGCATATTTTGGTGCCTATGCGCGCACACGAGTTTGAAGGATGTGTGCGTTCGTTCCGTAGAAAGTATTGAGCAAAGTAAAGACTCTACTTGTGCTGCTGCTGCTGGCTTTTGACTGACGTGCCTAAAAGAACTGTTTGACCGGGAACATGACACCTTGATTACTAATGAAACTTTATACACTTATTATTTTTTATTGCTTCAAATAAGCTGCTAATAATAATCATTAACTAGCTTGTCACATAAATTCACTTTTGTACAGCTTTCAGCTGTGCTTGTTTCTAGCCACTGAAATCACTCTCTAGCCAGATATTATTTTACGGAGATGAAGGAAGAGGAAAGCAATAAGTCTATCGTCAATACTTATTGCAATATGCAGTAATGCACTGTCAGATTATATGTCAGGGATGAATGGGGGAGTAAAAAATATGTGTCAATATTTTTAATGCATATGCTTGTGTGAAATGTAGGTACGTAGGCACGCTCAGTAGGCACTCATGTCTCTGCCACAACGAGAGAGAAATAATAATGTGATTCTTTATTTTTCTACCCATTGAAATAAATATGAGCAACAACGAAACAGCTGCATCTTTTCGTTAACAATCATTTATTGCAGTGCACTCTCCACTTCTGTTTTCACGTTTATTAAATGGTCAATAATAATGCCAGTGAAGAAAACAAATATATAAAAGTCGTTGCTTGATGCATTTAAAGTTTAAAGACTCTCCAAAAAAACTCTCTCTTTCTCTCAAACGTCACGTGTGTGTATGTATGTGCCTGTCTTTTTGCAAATGTGTCTATCTTCTTTTTATCTATCCGTACAACAGCAGCAGCAGCAGCAGCAACAGCAGTAGTGAGGAACGATGACGATACTTACTATTGCTGTACTTTAGTACAACATCAGTTCTCACAGGCTCTTCTTCTACTTTATGTTTATTGTTGTACATTTTTTTTCATGTGCATATGTGAAGACGATGCACTTTAGCATTTCTCTCTGGCTTTTATTCGTTCCTTGCACTTGGCTCTATATTTATACATACATACATACATGTATTTGCTCCACTGCTGCTGCTGCATGCAACCGTTCAAACAAACAAAAAAGCTAATCTCGTCTACATGATAAATAATATCCTCGGCTGTAAATGCATCTTGATTTCAAAGTACTTCCACACGACTCGGCAAGTCAAATAGTAATAAATGGTGGGATAAGGACAGTTGTAAAAAAATACCATCTCCCATCATCATCATCATCAGTGCAATGCATGTATCACTCACATATAGACACAAATCTTACCATAGCTTTACTTCTCTTAAACATAACTTTACTTCCAACCAGCAGCAGCATAAGCGTCATCATAAATGGCAAGGAAAAATTTCTAAAATTATTTGTTTGTGAATTTAAAGAAAAAATAATAATTCGTTTTGGCTCCACGACTTGCTGCTGATTAAACAATGATGTTTCTTCGTCTTCTTCTTTTGCGCTGTTGCTACTTACTAGACTAAATTATCATTGTTTTTAAATCAAGCTGGTGATGATGATGTTTGCTTTTTCATCAAAATTTTCTTGTATTTCATTAGGCGCGCAGGTAAACAGAATGATTCTCTGCTTCACCAACAAGCACACATCAGTAGCATCATCATCATCGTATTTATTGCATCCACTCAGGAAAGAACAGCACATTTCAGTTTTGCTGTTTTTTAAAGTACAAAATGTTTTGTACCCAAGTTTACATTCACAATCAGATGAAAAGAGGATGAGAGAAGTTGAAAAAAATACGATTGCATTTTTTTGTATGATGACTAGTGTGAAAGAAGAGAGCAATTGTTGTACGCGTTTTGTCTTGGTAAATTCCTTTTTGAAAAAACCTTTTTCAAGACTCTCAGCTTTAGCATTTGTTAGTAGTACCGCGCGGCTTTTGACCATGTTTCTAATAATGATGAGGTTCAAGGGCGAGCGAGTTTCCCCCGTTTAATTACCGTCGGATTCACACTTATTTACCTTGAGTTGAGCAGCAGCAACAGCAGCACCAGGCTGTGGCAGTGCTATAGAGAGCTCTCTTATTTTTGCATTTATTTGTATGCATACTTTGATGTGTTAAATAAAATGCATTTTATTGTTATCATTATTATTATTATTATTTAAGTACACTTGCGTGTTGCTGTTGCCACTGCTACCTATAACAGCACAACACTACTCCCAACCAACCCATCTATTTGCATTTACTACTAGAAGACAAATAAAGAGCAGCAGGTGCAGTAATGCTTTGTATTATTATACTTTAGACAATCTTTTTAGTAGTATTTATGCAGACAATTTTGACTGTTTTGATGAGCCTAATAATAATAATAATAGTACGTAATATTCCGTCTGTCTGGCTACCTATATACCTGTTCACCAGTGGCAACAGTGGCACTCATTTTCGGAATAATCACTGTGATGATGATGATTATGATGAGGAGGGTGCATGAATGCACACAATATTTCTAAATATGCAATTTTATCTCCATCATCTACATATCCATGCTTGCTCGGACAACAATAGCAATGCTGGTAATAATAGAACCAGAAGGAATCATCGAACCTTACAAAAAAGTATAAAAAATGAAAGAGTGACTACCTAAAAATGCCAAAGAAGATAATAATAATAATGTATGTACAAGCAGTGCACATTCCTTTACAACAATTCACGTACAACCTTTTTAAAGAATTGTGTAATACAAACTACAATCTTTTCTTTTTCATTATTTCTAGAGCGATATAGCAATGCTCGTATCATCATCATCATCGTCGTCATGATATTGATTGTTAGAAGAGGTGGTGAAAGAAAAAAAAGCTCAACTTTGTGAAATGCACCACTTTTTCTTTTGAAAAAAAAGTTTTTTTATTCACTCCACTTATATGACTCATTTTTATGACACATTTTTTAGACGAATTTTCTTTGATATGCAATAGGAAAAAAATTTTCTCTTGAAAAAAAGATTCCATTTGCACACCTATGTACCTGATTCGCTGTCAATACGGATCATTTTTGAAACGAGAAACAGATGTAGTAGTAGTAGTAGCAGTAGAGTGGTGGTGTCTGTATACCTGTGTAGAGTTTTGTCTTCGCTCCGACTATATAGATGATAGATAAGTAGTGGGACAAATAAAACTTTGAAAGAGTCCCCAAAAAAAGATAATACGCTCTGCTCAAGTTCTGCTTGACTGTCATCATCATTTTACTTCAAATATTCGTGTGTGTGTGTCTCTCTCTCTGGTTTTTTTTGTATTCTACTGTGATGATATTGTTGCTGTGACTATGATGATGACTACAAAAGGTAGTCAGAGAGTGAGAGAGGAAATTTTTTTGTGTAGAATCAGCATACCACCACCAGCACCACCACAATCTACATCTAAAATGCAATGACAATGATAATACTCTTTTTTTATTGCCACTTTTTGATTGGCAGCAGCGAGTATAGTGGGAAAAGTACTTTTTTTCTCCTGCCTGCCTACGTACCTACTTTTTTAAAAAATGCCTATGTACTCTTTTCAGAATAAAAAAATGATGTAAGAGTTGAACAACTGTTGTTGTGGAAAAAAATACTGTAATGGTAATTAGAGAGTGAACAACAGCACAATGCATTTAGAAATTCAGGCATGATTGTGGGTAATAACAGCATCATCATCGCCACACACTACTCTCTGCTGATGCTCTGACTCTGACTTACTACCACTTTAATAGGAATGATGATGATGATGATGATGTGTATACTGTTTATTTGGTTGATGAGTGGTGGTGGTGGTAGTAGTAGTAGTTGTTGTACATTGTACAATAGCTTTTTTAGGTGTGTTGTTGTGTGCACAAAAAAGTAGTAATGATGATGGTCATAATGATGATGATGATGATGATGACACGGGAAATATTCCCACACATGACCGGAACCAAGCTGGACATTACTTCCTCCTCTCTACTGTCGTGATTCTCTTATCTGCTACCGACCTTTGGAGTTCCACTCTGTTTACATGTACTTACTTACATATATACATGCATGCAAAGTATTTACTGCATAGTATATAGGTACACACACACACTGCATAGAACACACATTTTTTTGCCGTACGGTGAAACTAGATGGATTTTCTAAATGCATCTATTTCTCTTTCTATTTGTGTGTGACGGGTAGTTGAGTTCGAGTTGTGTGAGTAGTTTTGAGAAGAAGAGGAGGAGGATGATGAGGATGTATTATTATTATTATTATTATTATTATACAACTTTCCCATTAGTATTACAACTACGGACACGGAATTAAAGTAAACTGGATTTTGAAAGAGAGGGAGAAAGAAAGAGTCAATGAATTGCTGCAACGTTGCGTTTTAAAATATTATCTGCTGTTGCCATTGCTGAAGTAAATAAATAAAACACTGTGGTCATCTTGCATAATCATCATCATCGTCATCATCAACGCCACCACTGCCACCACACAACATCAACATGATTAGCATAATGTGTAGTATGTATTAGTTTCCTTATATTATGAACTTTTTTTTACCCCTGCTATTAACTTTAGATAGTCATAATCATCCAGAATAGTCATCCTTATTATTATTATCAGCATCATCATCATCATAATATTTTAGATTTCATTGACCGATGATACCTTCTCACCATGATTGTGCCACGTCCGTGTGCCGTTTGTGTGTGTACATTTATGAATGACCAAGCGTTTTATGTACTACAGTATTGCTGTGTCGCCGTTGCTGCTCCTGCTGCTGCTGCACAAGAACGTTTAACTAGACTTTGTATCATATCAGTGTGGTCTTCTGCCATATAGCAATGGCATGGCCTCTTGGTGAGGATTTTGATCTGAAACAGTCACTTGGAATTGCTATCATGCTGTCTGTCTGTCACTTTTATATAAACTTGTTATTATTATTAGATAGTACACAAAACCCTTATCAATTTTTCACTTTTTTTCTCTGTAGTAAATCATGTTAAACAGATAAATGGACAGACAGGAGAGTGAGTTTTGGTAAACGAACGCAGAGTGATGTAGATGGTGGCGAGCAAAATGGATAATAATAATATTTTGTGACTGTCATCATGTCACTGGTTGATGATGATAATGTTAGCCAATTAGAAATTTGAATTTGCAAGCGATACGTCGACAAAACAGGAGAAGACGTTGACTTGCTAATTTTTTTTGTTGTTGACGCTGTTATTTAATTTGTTGTGTTTTTGTGTGATAGTGATTAGGTGATAGTATTTTAGGAGTACGTATTAGCCCCATAATAAAAGGGCATATTATTATATATATTATATAATTTACCTGTTGAATGAAACACGTTATCCGCGTTTGATTGACCACCATTAGCCACAGGATTATGATGATGACATGGTCTACAGTGATACGCGTTAGCAAAGATAATGACAAGAAAAAAAATGTATTAAAAAATGCCATACCGACAACGACAGACAGCACAACACAGCATCAAATTGCATTCTTTATATAAAATTGCGGTTGCTCTTCTCTGCGTGCTGTGTTAGTATGCTTGGCCTCATATTTACAGAGAGAGAAAAAAATTACTTTTAATTTTATTTATTGTGACCATCCACACAACAGCAAAAGCATACAGCATACTTGCAAGTTTTGTAACGAAAAATTCCTCTGATGCAGTATGCATGCCAAATATGTAGTTAGCTTTTAAAAACATCAATATTAGGTATTATGATTTTGTTGCCATGAATCCTTCTATAAGAGAATAAGCTAGAGAGAGAGAGAGAGAGAGAGAAATTTGGTGATTTCTTAAGCAGCAGCAGCAGCAGCATCCAAATAAAAAAAATGACGAAAAAAAACTCCATCTTTTTTAACTTGTTCCCAGACAAGGAGAGAGGGAGAGACACGTGTAAGACAACGAGGCAGAAGGGTGTGTATGATTTTTGTTTTGCTGTTGTGCGTAGCGTAGCCCAAGATGATGATGATGATGATTATGATGATGTGAAGAGGGCATGCAATTTCGACAAATAATAATAATAATCATAATCTACACGTTTGCTACACGAATACTTAAGACGAATACTGCTTTTTCTCTCGCTTGATTATGCAGTTGTGCGGTTTCCCTCTCGTCCTCTTCACCGTCGTCGTTTAAATGTTTGGTGGTGGTGATGGTTATGGTGATGCGATGGTTTGAAAAAATGCTCCTTCTTAACTATGTCGCTATATACCGTTCTTGAATGAAGCTTCAAACAGTAACGCAACTTGTCGCTCTCTTCATTTTTAAAGTTTTGTATGCGATTAATATTATGAGAGACGCATGCATGCATGCGTAGGTATTCATCATCATCATCATGAGTTTATATATAATATGCGTGTATACATAAAGCTTCTTCTCTTTCGTCTTGCTCTCGTCATTCATTATAGGATCATCTACATTTATAATATTCATGTGCTCATCTCATTATATTCCATCATCAGACTTAAGAAGACGCAGAGAAGGCAATAGACGAAAACAGTAAGTTTTTTTCTAAGTAGCAACGAGGAAGAATAAGACGAGGAGAAGAAGGAGAAAGTGTTGCTGCTACTGCGACGGACAATACTCATGAGAGATCTATCTACATGCTGCTGCTGCGTTATTATTATTATTGTTATTATGCTTATTACAAGATTACACTTTGTAAGTTAAGCAGCAGCGAACGCAAATACGGTCATTTTTTTGTTTGGAGTTTTACGTTTGTAGCAGTTTAATATTAATATTTTTTTCTTGTTCGGCATTAGCAATTAAGTATTTTGTCTTGTCTTTTCATGTGTTATATGATCTATCCGTGTAGTATGCGTGCATACGTGTGAATGTGCAAGAGGGAAATTGGTGGTATCATCATTATCATCTTCTCGCATTATTTTTATTATTACAAACTTTTACGACCACTGACACGTGTCATTTGTGAAGGTGATTCTTTTGTGAGGAAGATGATGATGATGATGAGGTGGACGATAATGATGAAGGTTTCCTTTTCATCTTTTTTCTTCGATGTTAGCCAGCTTTGACTTATTTGTGACAAATCCGCTTTGCATTTTACCTGTCGTCTTTCCTCACTTTTCATCGCTGTCTTTTTTCTTCTTGTTGTTGTTCACAAAGTCATTTACAGGTTGTAGCTTCGTGACACATCCTGTTAGCGACGTTGTCGTTGTCGTCGTCGTCATCCCCATCATCATCACTGTTGTCGTATTCCTTCTCGTTTTAGTCGAATTTCGGTTATTATGGCTGCCGCAGTAAATAGTTGTAAATGAAATGGCAAAAGATAATTACACGAGCATACTTACATACATACATACATACAAAAGAGTAAAATGATGCACTTGTAAGTAGTCTCTCTGGTGTTGTCATTCTGGCCACTAATAAAAGGCAAATGCCTAATCTTTTTGGAAAAATGTCAGCAGCAGTTTATTGCAATATGCTGTGTTATTGCCAAGGTAAAATATTTAATGCCTAATTCAATCCATCTTTTTTTCCTCGGTTTCTTCTTCTTTCTTATCGATGTCAAATTCCCGTCCTCTCCCTTTCCAAACAAAGTATTTTATCATCATCACCAACATGCACCACACCAGCCAACGCTGTCATTTTAACTGAAGTATATGCCATTCATCATTACCCTCTGCTGTTCAAGTGTTGTACATGCATGCACGTATACATACACAAGACGATGCTCATTTACCAATATAGAAAATAAATCTACAAAATCCTCACATTTTCCTTTGTAGACGCTTCTCTAATATCACATAGACCTAGCACAACAACAACGCACCACACAACTTTCCAACAAAAAAACCAAACCATGACACACACACACACATACACGCAGGTGTAAGCAGATGTTGCAAGCATTATTATTAGTTCATGGTCTATCGGTTCCTTTTTGTCTGTTCTGAGCAGGAAAAAGAAAGGATGAGCCAGTTAGAGAGAAAAATAAAAGTGTGTTCGGAAAAAGTTAAAATATTAAGGAAAATGCACACGTATAAGTAACATATATATGTATGTTGTATTCATGATATGATAATATACATACGTATAGGTAGAGAGGTAAGCAAGTTTTTGTTGGTTGGTCGTACATTTTTGAAAAGGAGCATTCTTGCACATTTTCCATGTTGAGTTATCTCCTTTGTTTGCGCTAACGGAGCGTCTCTTTCATAAAAAAAGTCTTTTTTTCCGCCTTCCAAGAAGAAGTATGCCATGCCATGCCATACACCCATATTTACCCTGTGATGCGGCAGCAGCAGCATGTTATATAGCAGCAAGTTGGAAAATTTGCTAGATTATTTTAAGGAGTTGAAAAGAGTGGCTATATCTATGTATGCTTATCGAAACGTCTGCCAGTTTTTATACACCTTATTTTTCTCTGCCAGGGAAATACCAACGTTTTTATACATGTGGTTTTTTACAGAGTACTACGTTCATACGTACATCACTACAAACAATGGCATAAAAAAGATCACTTAAGTGAAGCCCGTTATATAAAGGCAAGGCAAAAGTATATTTTTATTTGGAGAGTTTTTGCTTCCTTGCAAATGTTCACACAGATGTAGCAAATGGGTAACATGAAGCAAGCTTTTGTTGTACCCGGAGTTCCTTGTTCGCATTGCGAAAAAAGTGTGTCAGCGAGAAACGGAGAGAGAGAGAGAGAAACAGAGAAAAAGGAGAGAGCACAAAGATGAGTTCATAAGCAACATGAAAAAAAAATTGTTTTACGGGAAAATGAAAACGTTTCTCGTTAGAGCAGAGACCCACAGCAGCAGAGAATAAATACACAAAAAGTTGAGTTGAGTTACGTGTGGGGAAGAAAACGATGCGGGATTACTGATGAACGTTATATTGGTAGCGGTTGTCTGGTTTTTGCTGCTAACAAACAAGGCCCTCATCACCATCTTTTTCTTCTTCACAGAATACATTTTTTTCCAAAGAACCAGACGTGCACAGTCCTTTTTTTCCACTTTATTCCCATTCTCTGTTTCCTGATAATTGTCGCCTTTTTAATATCCACCCATCTTAAATGCTGCCGTTTTTCATGTTGATTGCGGATTTTGTGAATGGTTTCTACAGAGCATGCCACCGCGTGTTAAAGTGTGCACTTGGCGACATCACTACCACCACCGCCAGCACCACATCAAAAAATATGATGGATGACTTGTGCTCTTTATTTTTTGCATCACAGACACACTAGTATAAGCAAACAACACACACACACACAGCATCATAATATTTGCTTGTAATGTCATTACATTTTAAACGGAATATCTGTGTAAAACAGTAAAAAGGGAGGTGATAAGTACAGAATACAGAATATTATTACTATACATACTTGCAGTTTAAATGCAAAAGTATTCGCCATTCTCATTATTATTTTTGTTGTTGAAAGAAACCCGAGCTGCAAAAAAATGATTCGTCATCAAGTTTTTTTAATGGATTGTTATTATTGTGTTCAGCTATTCTGTCTCATCTTTAATCTCCACTTGTTCTACTCCAACGCAACGACTACCAGCAACAATGTCGTCGGCAAACCTTAGAAGAAATATAAATCGTTCTATAGACAAAATGTTTTGGATATTAATAATAGTAGTAGTTTCAGCAGCAGCAGCAGCAGCAAAAAAAGCCTCAGAACGGGTTTCTTACGGTTTTTTCTTCTTGTGTCATCATCATCATCATCGTCAAACGTTATGTATTTTTTAAAATATAAGCCAAAGTAAATATATATGATGATGACGACTCAACGATGACAGCACATTTTGCAGGTTTTCATCATTGATGAATCATAAAATGTACTCTTCAAAAGGATTAACTGTGAATAAATCCGTGAATAATAAATATTTAAGCAGTTTTAAAGAGACGGACCATGTATGTGTGCATAGGTATATGTATATATTGTATTTTGCATAAGCCACGCCAAGCAACATACCCATATTTACACTGTTTGCTTGTTTATAAAAGTTTAATCATTATCGATCCTTTTAAATCTGGTGGTGTGTTGATGATGGCAACAGTGATTATCTAGAAGATGGATGAGTTTTTCCTATTGATTTCATTTGAGTAACAACGGACTCGTTTAAAAAAAAGAAACAAACTCTGGCAATGAATACAAAAAGAACAAACACACATCATCAGAAAGAAAGACGCTACTATTTACAAGTTTCCTTTTTTCAACAAGCTTTTTTCATTTGGTCCTCTCTCTAGTCTCTTCCGATTCTTAAGAGAAACTCAAATTGAGTGAATGTAAGTTGTGCTGTATATATATATATATTTTGTATTCATTCACAGACGTCTTTTTTCGTAATGCCAGATTGATATGTGGGGATATTCGGTGATTGTTATACTGACTTTTTTTACACTATAGCTAACTTGTTTGTAGTATTTCATTACTCACTGCTTGTCTTCTTATCAGAAAGTATTAAAAGATGAGTTATCTATCTCTAAAGGTGTTTATCCCGATGATGAGCACTTAATCCAATTCACTTAAATATTTTGTATTAAGACTATTTCTCTATCCTTTGCTACCATTCATGCATGTTTATTATTTACACTGCAATATTATTATTATTAATATTATCAACTAGTCAGGATAATGCGCATACATTTTTTGCAGATGCATACACTGAGGCAGCCAAGGCGTAGGGAAATCCTTTCATCCTTTTGCTTGCTTACTTTTCAATTTTACCTACTATTACCTCCTCCCCCACACCCCAATCTACAAGAAGAAAAAAGTACCATCTTTCTAAAACAACTTGAGTGCATGTTTGCTGTGCACACGGAGCAGCACTCACGGCCATACATAAGTCTTTTCTGTTGTTGGTGGTGGTGTGGTGGTGAGTGAGCGAGTAGAATAGAGGAATGAGTCAGTTTACAATAATGTAATCACAAAGGAAACTGTGTCTGCTTTCAAAGCTGGTCAGGCAAGAGGATTTATGGTCAACAAACTCTGTTCAAAGAAAAAGAAGTGAGCCATTTTTATTGCAAAAGTAGCAGCAGCGGCAGCATAACATTTTCAAGCTTTCAAATGAAGAAACTTGGGATGACGAGAAGAGGAGAGCCATGATGATGGAATTTGAACAAGACGACGACGACGAAGAGAGTACTTCTTCTTTTTTTCTTCTTCTTCTCACAACTTTGCTGCTTTGCTACTTTTTTTGAAGCTCAAACGTGTTTATAGCGATTCAGTAGGCACAAAGACATAAAAAATACAAAAGATTCTTTAAAAGACATAAACTTCTCTTTGATTCAACATTCAATTTCTATTATATCATCTATTTATTGTCCTTCTACTATCTAATTTGAATCCACATACAGTCGCAAAAAATACCATTTTTTTCGCCCTCACACAAACTACTCACTTTTCCCGTGCAAAAGGGCTTGGGACGATGATGATGATGCCATGTGAACAAACTACTACACTGTTGTATGGAAAGGGTCTTTAAAAATAAATAATAATAATAACAGGCTTGCAAGTGTATATTATTATTGCAACTTTTCTGTTATTTTTTTATTATTATTTATGATCTGCAGATCAGAATTTTATATTACCCGTCAGTTTACTACGTGTGTAGTGCAGGTAAAGGGTCTGCTCTGTCTGGCTGTGCTGCTGACGTTTTTTTTTCTTCTGTGTGGTATGACATTGCAAAAAAAAGAATGCTGCTGCTCACAGAAAGCCATTTTATAATTGTACTACAAAGTTATATGTTGTTTCTTCGGTAGGTCGGTAGTGTGGTTTATCGTCATCATCAATTTTTAAGGCTATATTATTACACGTTACCACGACTAAAAGAGACAACATAACACGAGCCATTATTATTGTGCAAGTAGAGATTCTGACAGGCGACAGCTACTAGACTACTACTACTATTAGCTGCTACTACTACATAACTGTTGCTCCTTTTGTTACAGCAGCAGTCTCTCCCTCTCTCTAAATTCGTTATTGAGTTTGCCATTCCTTTATGATTAATAGCCATGAACACAGAACGACAACGATGACACTGATGATGGTGACGGTGACGGACGGACGGGTAAAAAAAGCAGAGTTAAGCTGAACATTAAAAAGACAAGAATAAAATTGTTGTACATTATACTTGTTGGTGCCTAAATACACAACCCACATCTATATAGCATATACCAGAGAGAGAGAGAGAGAGAGTGCGTTTAACTGCGTTTGCGTTTTTTTGCATTTTGTCTCAGAATTACTGTTATCAATGCAATAAACAAAAAATATAATATTCATGTACATTTTTCTGCATAATATTAGCATCAATGTATATTAATAAGACTATTTTAAAACATTTTTTTCCTACATCATACAGTAATAATAGTGGTGGCGGTGGTGGAGGTGGTGCCATTTCTTTCATAAAAAGAATTCCAAAATAGCGTACATATTTGGTGTGTGTGTGTGATGTAAAAACTGAAGAGCGAGCATTGTCTATAATATAGCACTTAAGTCGCAAATTTGGCACGCTGTTTGTATTGTCATAGTTGTGCTACTGCTTGTCAGCAATATTATGGTTTCTTTCGTCTGTAATAATAATGGTGGCATTGTATTACAACATTCCCTTTAACAACATTAGTAGTAGTGGTAGTGTCGTCTCAACCAAACAAAAGAGAGAAACCAAGCCACTGACCTTCCCCAAAAAATACAGAGAAACATATTATATCCGGCCATGTTTTATTGTGCTCTTGAATGTGGTTCAACTCTGCTGCTGTTCGCGTTGGCTCAGCTGAAAAGTAGACAGAGAGAGAGAGAGAGAGATAATTTATATTTTTTACATGGGCAAAAAGAAGCATTTAAATGAGTGTGCATTATTTTACTACTAAAACTATTTGCATGTACAAAATGGTTAAATACCACTTCTTCTTATGTACATTTTGTTTTTATTTTTGTTATTACTATTATTATTATTATCTTTTACTGCTGCTATGTAAGTATACAAAGTAAAATAAATATAAAAAACAACAGCGGTTTCTGTCGGATTATACATTTTATTTCTCTCTGTCTCTCCCTCTTAAGTTCAATAGTGTTATTATCAGCTTTAAACTTCTAAATTTGTTGAAGGTTAACAATTTAAACTTGAAAGAAACACAGCATTTAACCTCCTCATCACTTTTGTCTTGTTTCATTTTTTCTCGCACAAGATGAATAGGCAGAGATATACACTCTATTATTATTATTATTTTATTAGCTTGGAGTTTCTATTCTGTTTATTATTGTTGTTGTTTACTCGGCGTTTTTTAAAAAAAGAAAAAAAAACATATAATCGCATTTAAACGTTTTGTGATTTGCAAAAAAACGTAAGCACCTAAAAGTGTCCTACTTTTAAGCGAAAAGAAGGAATAATAATAATGCACAGAGGAATGAAGGAACGGACGGACATAGAGTTAAAATCTCATCTATTTTTCTATGCCTATTATTATTTTCTTTTTCTTTCGTCCTTGTGCTACTGTAGTCAGTGGCGATGGTAGCACACACACATGCACGGTTTTTTTGTAGAGCTGACTATTCATTTATTTTTTTCTATATCTCTATGCAATCTGTCTACTGCTTGCTGGGCTGTACAGATAATTTGCGTTACGTAGCATAATGGAACGAATTTATTATTATCGTCACTATTAATGCTATTTTGTTGCTACTCTCGTCAGTCGTAATCATCATCATCATCATTATAAGCAAACGGTGGAATAGGAGGAGTAGAGTAGTAGTAGTAGTCACTGCGGCGTCGGCTGCTGTGCAGTTTAAGGTTCAGCAATGTTTATTCTTTTTTTTTAATAAAAGCTATGATGATGATAAGAAACTTGATATTGTAAGAGCACACATTTATTATTATTATTATTGAAGGGGTTAATACTGCAACGCCTAGAGAACGATAATGTACCTGGTGGTGGTGATGGTAGTGTGGATGTATATAAAAAATATGCAAGTTTTATTGTTATGCACAGTTTGCAATTATCTTGCATTTGGCGCAGACTTTGCATTTCAGTTGAAGAAAAGAATCTTTGAGTTTATTATGGTTTTTTAAAAAGTGGTACTATCACAGCGGCAGCAGCAGCAAGGAATTATAGGGATTAAATAAGCCTTTCAGTTTCATCAAGAAGGATTTCTCGACTTTTGAGAACTTTAGAAGTATTCTTTGAAGCCAAGAAATACCTAAACGGTAGCAATTTGTGTGTGTGTGGATTTTTTGCATTCCGAGAGAAGTACTACACACAAAAAATATTCTGGACAGTGCTGTAGTAGTAGTAGTAGTAGCACAAGTTTTATTGATTTTATAGCATACATTGTGAATTTTAGGGAATTGACAGGCGAGTTGTGTAAAGAAGTAGAAAATAGGTATATATATGTAATATTTATTGCAAAATTCTTACCTAAGCAAAGTAAAAACAATAAAATAAAAGCAGCAGTAATGTTGTCAGCTTTTAAAAAAGAAAATGTCTAAATGATATACATACTTATCATTACAGATTATCAAGGAAGTAGTGTACACATATTAATTTTTTTATGCTTGTGCTGAGCATAGATAATATTGTTTCTGCATTCATATACATTGTTTGTGGTAGCACAATCACCACCACCGGCACCAGCAGCAGCAATAACAACATTACAACAGCACTTTTTAAGGCAATGAGTTTTGTTAAATGAAGTTAAGAGCATTTTTGGACTACTTTCAAGGGGAAAATTACGAGATTCTGTTTCGTTTGTCTGCTTCACAAATTGCCTTCCCTTTTTGATTTGGCATTTATTCATTTATTATTTTGTTTTATGCCTTTGTACTCCACTCAGTTTCAAAGAAATAAACATGCAAGCCTTTAAATAAATGATAATAACAATAATGGCACATTTTACATTTGTATTTATATTAATAATGATATTATTATTATTATTTAGGAAAACATTTATTGCGCATGTTAGTATTTGCTTCCAAAATGCTGCTGTCGCTGTTCTTATATGTCTGAACTGAGGCAAAAGTATTTTGGCTATGGAAAGAAAAGGTAGTAGCAGCAAGTACTCGTGTCACCTGCAACATTATATACGTATTCATATCTCTTTAATTTCTTTATTCATTTTTAATGCTTCCTACTTACCACCACAATGAATGGAACACAATCAGCCTCTAAACCAGTCATCTAACTATAATAATATGTTTTGATGATGATGAGACCATAATTAATGAGCTACAAGAAAAATACATACATACATGCGTAATATTGTACCTCTAGTATGTACAAAGCAAGCATGTTAGAAAGAAGATGAATGCGTGATCACCACAAATCATTACTGGTACTATACTACCATTTTAATTTGCATTTTTTGTTTCCCCATTTAAATGGGATTCCGTTGTGAAGTCACCTGTATACTCTCTGTCATCTCAGTCATCATCACATTAATATTTTTTTTGCTGATTCAGAGTGGTGGTGTGTTGATGAAATTTATTATTTAGGTTTAGGACCAACTGGCATTTGCATACACACGTATTTATACATAATTAGGTATGCACAGTGTTAAAAAGCATGCATTATTAAATAGTTTTTTTTTGCAAAGCAAGAATATACGCCTTACATTCATCGTCTTCTACTTATTCTTCTTCTTCATTTGCTTATGCATTTTTTACTTTGACCAACTGCTAAATTGAATGTTGTTGTCCTATGATGATGATGATGATGATGATGATCAGCACCAGCGATTAAACAGGCAAGAAAAAAGGGCATTGAACAACAAGCATTCCATCATGTTGTTATTATGCTGCGGCTGCTGCTTTATTGTATTACTAGATTATGTACATGTGCATAATACGCATGCAAAGAGGAAAAAACCGTTGCTCACTTGATAAACGTTGCACACATACACAACACAGGCCAGCACAGTCAGAGTATAGTCAAGCCAGAGTGAGTGAATGAGTGTAAAAAAAGTTAAATGACCTTGTTTCAGTTTACCCTTTTTAGGGCTTGCGCCATGTGAGTGTGCACTGATAGGAAATGCTATTAAATTCGCGACGGTGGTGGTTTGGTTCGGTGATGGAGTGGAAAGATTAAACTGCAAAGAGCAAAAAAATGATAATAATTCTCTGTAGTAGTGATCATTAAACATTTTTAAAATTGAAACGGTGACGTTACTTTGTTAAAAAAGGATTATTATTATTGTGCTGTTTGCTGCTGCTGCTGCGGATGCTGATGCTATATAATGATAAGTAATCCTGATTATGGAATTAGTACTTGCTGCTGCTTATCATTGTCAAAAGCTACAGTAAAGAAAATGAAACAATAATGGCAACAATTGAGAGAATTACTTTAAAGTACATAATTTTAAAAAGAAAGAGAGAGAGAGATAAAAAAACACCAAGAGAAATGACAATTAGCTAGCCATTGGTTAAATTACTTTATTTACTTGAAGACACTTTTATTATAAAATATTGCTACAATTGTTTTAAAAAATGAGTGCATAAATAAATTTAAATGGGGTGTTATATTGGACATCATCAATGTGTAATGCACGCAAACTGCACAACAACGAGGAGTCAAGTGAAATTGCCTTTTTTGTTTAGTTACTTTACTACAACTACTACTATTATGATTATTATTATAAGCATCCATCCTAGCATTCAAGTAAGCAAGCTAATAAGAATGCAGCCAAGATGACCAGATTTTTTTGTGTCTTTTATATGTATTTTTTATTGAATGGCAATATTTTACTGTGTGCCCAATGACAATTCAAGGCATCATCATCAATCCTTTTTTGTACCATTTTTCGTTCTCTTCACTCACTCTTCTACTCATCCATGTTGAACTTGTGTAATTTCAAGTGACACTCTATAATTAAGACATTCTTGCCATATTTGGTAAATCGCTGCATTTCTACTACTACTACTACTACCACCATCACATCATCGTTTTATTTGCTAGTCTTGACTTGAATTAGTTGAGGCTTTATTGTGTACATACATATTTACTTGTATTTTTTTATTTCATCTTCTTCTACGGCGATATCACACTGGCAGCAATGTTATTATCTTTGTCATTATCACATTCAAATTTTATTACTGGTTTATATTGGTCATTTGTAAAATATATATATATATAGAGAGAGATAGATGCTTCAAATTACCAATGACAAAAAACAGCGTTTTCTATTTATAGCGCCTTGAATTATATTTTTTCAAGATTAAATATTTGCTGCTTTGTGTGTGTGTGTGTAAGTGTGCAAGCAGGTTTTTAAAGGGTTTTTATGTTCATTCGCTGCATTTATTGCAAAATTTCCTGTGATTGACATATACGTACGTGAAGAAAAATAGAGTGTGTTGCACCAATCCAATTGAATATTTTATAAAAGTTTTATTAACATTTTCTTGTGGTGGTGGTGGTGTTGGAAATACAAGGAAAGACGGCAATAATGCAACTGGTAACGGCCAAAAAAATGTATTTTAAATTGGCTACATTTTTTTCCCTATTTCCAAACAAAAAAAAATTTACTCCTCTTATGTCACACAATATATTGTAGTATTGCATTACATTACCAACAGTAGAGCAAATAAGCTAATGGCTAGTTAGCTAATCAAAATTTTAATACTTGGATCACCTTCAAATTTCAAGCTTTTGGCCATCCACGGGTGCCTCACCATCGTAAGCCATATTTGTCCCGATTACGATGGGAATCATCATCATCATTCTCTCCTCACTGAGCATTATTGCACATACTATTATTATTATTATTATTATTATGCATTGTTGTTGTTGTTCTGTTTTTGCTAGAGAGATAGAGATAGCTCTACAGAAAATGTGCAAAATGGAAACCTAAATAATAAGTTGAATTCATAGAGGCCCTCATTTTATTGCCTCTTCTCCTCACCACTTCTACGAATCGTATATGCCTACATTTTAAGCGTAAGTGAGAATAAGGATGCAATCTTGTCCGCCGCCAATGTCCTACTTCTTCAACGAAAGAAACACTGCAGTAGTAATAATAATAACGATCGTCATCAACATCATCAGCTCCACACAGTATTAGCAAGAGTCACTTGCACAAAAACAAGTACTATATACTAACCTTAGTCACTGTCTCAACTCTGTTCAGTTGAACATATCATCATCACCAATGCACTTGGATCTCTCAGCGGCAGTAGTCTAGAAAAGGGAATTTTTATCATTTATGATCAACATCATCATCATCATTATCATCGTCGTATTGTAATAACCTAGTGAAAACCTTACAAGTATTATGAATATCATGCCCATGCGTTATACACTATCATGTTGTGTTTATCATCGTCAACCCATAAAATAGGTTGGTGGTTAAAAAGACCAAGAAGAAGAAGATGAAGAAAAAAACCGAAAGAATTGAGTAGCAGCAGCATATCAGCACCGTAAACTTTACCCAACCTACCGACCAAGACTTGCTTTTTTTGTTTTCGCCCCCATCATGATGATGATGATGATGATTGTAGACATCATATCACTTGATCGTTGACTTACCTGACGTGCATTATATTTTCTCATTCACACAGCCTGCTAGCTTGTTTGATACCAACACCACACCACCACCTTCACGCCCTGTAGAAGAAACATGTAGTAATAATAAGTGTACGTAGGTACGTACATAGATGTATAGTAGGTAAACAGCAATGTGCTAGTTTTCTTCTCCTCAGAGGTTGAGCTAGGCAATGTACTGGGAATGTAAATGATATTGCCTGCTGCTCCATGTATACAATGCCATGATGGTGATTGTGATGATGATGATTATAATGGCTATTATGGCCAGGCAAGTTGAATGAAATCCCGTTATGCAATTCAACTTATATGTACATTGTAAACTTTTGCTCCTTTCTTCTTCTTCTTCTTCTTCTTCATCCTCTTTTCAAGCAACAAGAACAAGTAAATCGACAACGAAACGAAAATACTGCTGCGCTGTTGTTGTTGTTGTCGTCGTCGTTGTTGGAGTTGTTATATATTTATATATTACATCCACTTGACTTTTTTACTTTACCACTCATGCACTACTTACCTGTATGTTCCCCCAAACACAATGTAAAATTTAATACCATCAACTTTTGTGCAAATGTGTACAGCATGTGTGGGGAGCTCAATAATATTCAACAATAAGGTTAAAGACGACAATGAAAATGATAATAATAAGAAGTAGAAGAAGAAGAAGAGAGAACGGGGGAGGAGGAAGGGATGATGATGATGATAATGATCCTAATGTGGGTCTGCTTCTTTCTACTTACTTGTTTCTTGCTGTTTGTCATTTCACTTACTACTTGGTATCAAACACACACACCATTATAAAATATTTTAATGCGGTTTGGTTTTATTACACACCCAGAAAAAAATTTCTTTTTGCCTACCTACCTACCTAAGTCATCTGTAGATCAAGACGTTTTTTAATGTTTGAAAAAAATACTAGAGATTCAATCCAAAGAACAAAAAAATATGTAAGTCAAGTCATAAGAGCATAAAAGACCTAAAAAGTAGCAATTGTGCCGTAATCACCATGGTGATGATGTGGTGACGACGGCATATAATAATATGGCATAGCGTGCCATGTCATCATACTCATCATGTCATAGTACAAGTAATACTGAAATTGTCTAGAGAGAGTAGCGCTTTTCTCTAGTAAATAGTTGACAGAAAAAGGATACATATATGTATATATACCTAGATATATATATATGCAATGTTTGAATATTATTTTTCCTCAATGATTTTTTTCTCTTCATTAAATCCTTTCGTGATTTACCAATTGTTATCCTTCTAGTAAATATTATCATAATGCCTACTTTAGCGTACAGGCTAGTTGGCTAATACTATTATCTTATCATCGCTATCATCATCATCGAAAGGAGAAGAGGAATAATTAGGTAACTACTACATACCTACCTACCTACAGAAAAGGGTAAATAAACGTGTTATTATTATTATTACTGCGGTGGAATGTATAAGATGCTGTTTATTTATTTATTTTTTATTTACTTGACGGCGATGACGACAAAAGACCATATGACGACAAATTTAAAGAGGGCTTTTTTACATAACCACACGACAGAGAACTACTTTCAACTGTAATAATAATAAAAATAATTGCAAAGTGCACAGCGCAAAGAGTTGAGAAAAAATGTGAAATGACATGTGTAAGTGCTTCTAATGCAATGTTTGTTGCTGCTGGTGCTGCTGGTATGGTGCTGACAGTGATCATCATGCTCGGCATGCGAAATGAAATATTAAGATTTATGTATGATGAATACTTTTTTAAATGATGAATAGGTTGAGTGACTAGTAGTAGTAGTAGTGGTGTAAATGAAGTATGTAGGTACATAAGCTACATAATAATTTTACTTTCTTAGCTAATATTATTGTTGTATTATCGTTACCTCACTTTGCACACTTTACATGATGCATAATAAATAAGTAAGTAGTGATAATAACAATAATCATTGTTAGCATCGTGCAAGTGCCACTGCAATTTTAATTTTGCTTTTGTTTCTATATTTAAATAAGAAAGGATTGAAGTAGCAGTGTAAAGAATTGTAAAATGCACTTTTTCTACTATTATTCTACTAAAATACATATCATGTTCATGCATGAATTGTATTACCTTGCAGCAAATTGAATTAGTTGCTGCTGCTGATTCTTTGTCGTCATCTGAACATTGTTTTAAGTGCAACTTCTTTTATTTTTTCTAAAAAAAACTAAAATTACCATCATCAATTTTCAAGTTGAGTTTATGGTAATTACTTAAGGTAGTATAAGAACAAGATGGCGAAAAATTCATGCACGAAAAAACTGTTTGGATCCTTCTTTTGTTTTTTTTTCGTTTTGTTTTGTTCGTGTGAATAGGAATTTGTTATGGAAAGTAGATAAAACGAAAAGTTGATGTGCTCTCAAGAAAAAAAATGTTATAAAGTTTAAAATTACGAAAAAATAGTGCACAAAGCATACTGTGCTTATATATGTATGAATATAAGTAAGTGGTTACATGTTGTGTTACCAACCATGAGCAGTATTTAAACATGCATGTGTGGCATAAACTAAAGAAATTTGCAGCTTTTGAATTTAATTTTGAAAAGTTGAAAAACGAAGATAAATGTATATAGACTGACTGAGTGTATGTTGCAAGCAAAAGAGAGAAGAAGAAAACTAGAGCCTGTAATGACAATATTGTTGGTATTTGCTGTAACGACGACTATGGATGTACCTAACAATATCAACCTTGTAGTAAATAGTAGCTCTGCAAATTCTAGAAATTCAAGCTAAAAGCTAAGACTGGTCTGTTCTTTGTCTTTTTGCTAAAAGCTACATACATTATGCAGTAATGGTAATAAAGTGCCACGTAATAACTCATCAATTACTCAATGCACTTTTTGTTAGTGTTTATGAAAAAGGTAAGAGATAAATGAAAAGAATCAAAAAAGCAGAGAGCATATAACACCTTTTAAAGTTTTATAATAGAGTACATCATCGTCATCAGTTTGCTGTAGCAAGCACCAGTGCAGCGGCAGCAGCAGCAGCAATGCAAGTTGCAGTTTGTGTTAAAAATGATGTTGAAATATTTTGATGATGGTCAGGCAATCGACAAGGAACGATGACAACGCTGCAACATTCATTGATGTAACATGCCAGCTAATAAAGTTTACAGCGTCTATAGTGTAGACATGTCTACAAGCGTGTATTGGAAAAAAAACTGTATGAAAATGATGATGATGATAATGATGACACGGAGGATGCAGGCCGATTTGCTTACAAAATTGTGGTGGTGTGCTAGTTTTTGAAAGCTTATCTCTCTTCGAATTCTATTGACTACTACTGATAAAGATGAACGTGTTGTTATCATTGTTTCATCATTTTTTTGTCGTTTATTCAACACGATCCTCACTAACTTGGCTGTTGGTGATGATGGCAGGGAGATAATATCGAAATCTTTTTTTAAGATGCCCACTGCCGTTGCTAATTTAAAGAAATGACCTTTTGGCTAGCAAGTAGATAAATAAAATGAAATTTTTATGTTGTCTCTTAGGAAAATGACGACGATGATGATGATGAATGCTGCTGACTTACATTATTGCATTAAGTGCACGGATGCATACTCCACATCTCAGCAGAATAATATTAAATGCACTTAATCTTTTTTTTAATATAAAAGGCGGCGGAAAATGAGATTTTGCATTTGAACTGAAATTAGTAGGACATTTGTAAGCAGTAGTGCGTGTCAAAACCAATCAAGTTACAAAATTGGTCAAAAAAGTGTAGCAACAGCAGCAGCAGTAAGTAAGTAATGCGCGATATAAGTTATAAAGTAAAGTATTTTATGTACAGCAAAAGTTTTTTTTTACAAAATCTGCTGAAAGGCTTACGAAACCTGACAAAAATTAAAAACAGTAATCTAATTTGGTATATATGGTAAATGTTATAGACTTTTAAAAAGTTTAGACAGGTTGCTACTATTACTACTACTACTGCTCCGTTGTTTGCTGCAATTTATTTATCGGGGCCGGAATTGGAAGCTAGTAGACCGGCTGACATTTTACAATTTTAATTGAAACTTTTTTTTAGCATAAAACAAAAACGATAAAGACTTAATCAACTGAATGTGGTTTTTGAGTAATTTCATAGTATACCGACATCCTACCTAGTCAAGTAGGTAAGCACCAGTGTATACGTTTTGGTATTATTATTATTATTGTTTCCCTTTGAATCTTTCGGTTGTGTTTCGTCCGACAGGCTGTGAATGGTTCTAAAAAATTTTGGGTCGTCTATATTACAGGATGTGTATGTACACATATACTCTCTTTCCTCCACATACACATATTAATTAAAGAATGCCTACTACATAATTTAGCATAGCATGCGGTAACTGCTGCTTCTCAGTTGTTGGTTGAATTGAAACTTGCAATTAAAGAAAGCAGCTGGTACAACATGCAATGGCAATCATTAAAATGGAAAAAGTTGAGACGGTCTCATTTACGATTTTAACCATGGCGATTATTGGCAAGTTCGTTGTGCAATATGCCGAACGAAAAATGTATACCTAGTATAATATGCTTTTGTAGCAGCATAAAAAAAGGTATCACCATAGATTCGCAGTTTGCTCCTTTCTTTATTATTATTATTATTATTATTTCCTTTTGTTTTTTATACAGAGTTTTACCAGTGTTTTACTAGAATAATGCTACAATATAAGATTTGGTTTATATTTTCAGAGAAAGACCTCATTTCTTTTTATGGATGTGAAATGAAATAATACATTGTGTTAGTGTACACACACCGTGTGCTACTACTACTGCAAACAAACAGTTTTAACTTTACAAGTTAGAGAAAACCAGAATGTAGGAATAGAAAGAATAATATTACGGAAACCGCAGGATTTTTTTTTCTTGTCGTGCAAGAAAAAAAACTAAATTTTACCTTGCGACATAATTCAGCAGACAAGTAATGCTTCTACTAAGCTACTGCCGTTATTATTATTATTCTTATTATTATTTATTTTACTGCTTTCTGTAAAAAGCAATTGTTTTTTAACAAAAAAACTGGACTGTAAACGTCGTTAAAAGTAGTAGTAAGGTCAAATTGGTACATTTTAGCATCCTCATTTTCTTCTGACAAACAGACAGACAGACAGAAGAATGAAAGTAGGTATGTATGTATATACAACAGGGAAAAAATAAAGTTTAGTCTACAGTACTTTTTTCTCGCCTTTAGCAAACTACCGCCGTTATGTACAATTGAGAAAAAGAACGTTTGTGATTTAAAAAGTAAGTAAAACAAGTTCAACTTTATTTTCTTGTGCACACAACGTGTACTGACTATGTACCCGACCGACGAGGGACAATGTTATTTATTTACTTTTATGGAGACTATCACAATGAACTGTCATATTTGCTGAAAAAACCAGCGTATTTTCCTCATCAAAGACACCTATTCATGTGCAAAATTGTATTTAGTTAATGGGCAACCCGTTTGTTTATACACTACAGTGGGAAAAAAGAGAAATAAATTATAAGAAAAACCGTGAATTTTTTCCCCTTGTAATTGCCTTGTAAAAATAGTGTAATGTACACATTGTTCATGTTATATGTTGTATATCTTGTGCCAAGCTTCCCGTGTCTTACTCCATTTTAATCCTTTTCCTAAATATTCTGTCATTAGCCAGCATTAATTTTGTGTTGGTTAGATTAGCTTTTTTTACCAGTGATACATCTAGATATCCCGGCTTCTCTCGGAAAATAAAACTTTACGTGTTACACAATGTTAACGTGTGTTTCGTGCTATTGGTAAGCTTTCTTCAAAACAGAAGCAAAAAAATCCGATCTAGTCAGAGAAGCATGTTGTTTTCAACGCGGACTCTGCACTCCCCTATACTTTTATTTTTATTTTGTACTGGGTACGTATACCGCTTCAGCGAGAAAAGTGCAATAAACGATTCATGTGTAAGTAAATAAACAATCTATCCGCCATGATAGTATTTTTGCACTTGTTTCTGGCACGACATAGAACAGCAGCACAGAGAAACTCATGATGATCATTCTCTTTTCCCTGGCATTCTGTCTTTTTTTGTATTTAAAAATACACGGTACACAGTAGTATATAAGTCGAGTGCGTGAATGAGTACACGCTCAAATATAATATGTGTAGGTTTACATTGCTGTTAGGAGAATGAGAGGGAAAAGAGACGAGAAGGAGAAACATTTTTTTTATTTAATAAAAGCGTTGCTGTTATTTATTATTGTTTTCTCACAAATAGAGAGATACAATAACAATAAAAATAATAAAATTATTATATAGCCCATAGCCGTGTAGTCATTTCCACTTCCTCTTTCAACAATGAGCTTCCGCATAAATAATCTCCGTGACTCCGATCCAGCCTGTCTAACTTTTTGAAAAAATTTGAAATAGAAGTACAATCCCACTACAATTTTACTTTGTACCACTACTACTACTAGTTATAATTGCTACCGTATTACTGAACAGAATAGAAACAGTAAGCTGCTATTTAGGTATGTATGTAATATTAGTGACACGAAAGAGTTGGAAGGGAAAAAACAACGGTAGGATGAACTGCTACTAAAAAAGAGCCACTGTGTTTACTCATCGTCATCATCACAAACCGTGGTACTCGTTTTCCTATTGTTGCATTGTGTGAAATCGTCCACAGGCTATAAATACAGATAGACAAATGAAGAAACTAGATTTGAACGTAAACTCTGTTCTTTCTCTGTTGTTGCTACTGCTGCTGCTGTCGTAGTTTTTGAATAGGTTCACCATCATAAAAAAAACTACGGAAAATAGCAGCATTGAAAATTGCAACCCATCTGAGTGAAAAATATTTATATAGCCTCAGCTTCTGATGATGGTGCTTCCCAAGTTTTATATCATAATAATTATGCATGTGCATAAATAAATAATTAAATAGTTCACTTCCACATGCAAAAAAATAAAATAAAATAAAAATCTAAAATAAAAACGCAGAGTACAATGAGTGCAATGGGAACTGCTGTAAAATAGATGCCGGATGACTATTGAAAAGAGTATGGGATCATTTTTATTTGCATTAAAAAAGTTTGCATGTACTCAAAAGGGAATTTTGAAATAATAACAATTCTTTCTCGTTACGGTGATGTCGCCGTATAACATATTTTATCAAAAATTGCATGAATGAATGCATGTGTTTTTCTTTTCTGTACTTTGCTTGCTTCGATGGAAATACGAGCATCGACTAAGAGTGCGTAGTCAAGTGGGTCTGTGATGCTTGTAAGTTCAACACAATAATAATAATAGTACATGTTGCACTTGTGTGCTCGTTAAATACATTATACACCACAGTATACACCACTACTCACTCTTGGGTTAATGACTGTCTTTATATACATATATCTAAAAAAGCACGAAGATGATAATAATAATGATGATGATGAGGACATTGAGTTGAGGTGCTTTTCCATGACACATGAATGAATCTCGTGTTATTATCTTTATACCAAGAACCGGCAATGATGTTGACGAGGAGGATGGGAAGGAGTGGGTAAATTTTTTTAGACAGTTTTCAGCTGTCTTTCATCATTGTAAACGTGTGTGTGTGTGAGTGAGTGAAATAGACAGGGAAATCCGTTCTTGAAATAATAATAGTGCCAACAAAGGTAATCCATTTTGTTGGCAGCTTTTCTTCTGGTTCTGGGTGTATACCTACGAGAAACCCACTCATTTTTTAATACACTTACCGTTCTCTTGTAATTGACGTCGGGCAAACAACTGTAGTATGGTGGTGGTGGTAGTAATGGTAAATGATGACAGATTAAGTACGTAAAACTTTATAACAAGTAAAATAAAAGATATTGTGCCATGAAACTTTGCACAATGTTTTTTTCGATTTCCC
>JAHZMT010000978.1:0-24747 GCA_027743785.1 Sinhomidia bicolor | reverse complement strand
AGTCAGTCATACAGCCCAGTATTCTGCTCTTTTTTGGTAATACCAACCGACGACGACCGATAGTAACAAATAAATAACAACAGCAAAAGTAGTAGCAGCAGCACAACAAATAAGTATGCATATTATTCATATAATCATCATCCTTTGCACAGGCATCACCAAGCAGCAGCAGCAGCGGTCGTTCGGTGCAATTTTTCCACTGTAATTGATCACTCCACCAACAACTTTGAGAAGGTGAAGAGCTCTTTAGAGATGTTCGTGATATACCTATACACACACACACATCTGTTGTTTCTCCTGCTGTTGCTTTTGTGTTCAGAAGAAACTGATGAGATGATCAACAACAACAACGTTTTTGGCGTTTTGATATAATTACTGGGGCGAACTTGCCCAGCGAAGCAAAATGCGAAAAGGTTGTTTTGTTGGCAAAAAAAGCTGATTCTCATTTTACCGATTGCTCATCATCGTGGTGAAGGGATAAAACCAAACCAGTACAACTAGTAGCATTATAAACTGATGCCTTCATAACCAAAAAGTGGCCAATGTGTGTGTGTGATGATGATATGATTGTTGTGCTGCTGGTGTGACCACATAAAATCTCATCATAATGCGTTTTCTTTTGGGCAGAAGTTTGTAAAACAACAAGAAAATTAACAAGAAAAGAAGCGAGAGAAAAAAAGCGGTATAGTAGCAGCATCAGCAGCACAGAACAAGTAGCCAAAATATTACTCGCTCGCACATTGGTCTCTACTGCCTCAATGATAAAGCAAAGTCAAAGTCTCTCTCTTTCTTCTTCTTCTTCTCTCTCTCTCTCTAAAGAGTGGTTTCTTTCTGGTTAGTTTGCTTTATAAAATTTATACCTAGTTGGCAATGCAGAAAAAATATACAAAGGATGTGACGTTGACGTTGTTGTACGTTTTTATTATTGTAAGGACGAGAGGGGATAATAATATTAGTAATAATATAATAATAATTGTGATCCTGCTCTGCTGGTTTCTTCGTCGTGCAGTAGTATTAATTTCTTTCTGTTGAATAGAATGTAAAAAAAGAAAATGCAGAAAAACAATAATAATGAGAAGAAAAAAGAATACAAATGTATTTTTAGTATGCTCTTATCAATTTTTCATGGCATCATGAAGCAGTTAATGAAATGAAGAGTTCATCACTGCCACCACCATCACCACCGTCACTACATTATGCAGTATAATTCATTCCTCCCATAAAGAAATAATTATTATTACTTTACTCATCATCATCATCATTTTCGTGTGTTTCACATTATCTTTTTTTGGGGGATACGATGGAGGTGGCACATGAAATAATAATGATGAAACTATACTCTTTAATAATACGCTGTTTGAGTGATTTAGAATATATATATTTTTTAAACTTTTCAGTCTATTGTTATTTTCACACTCTTTTCGTGTCCAACGTTAAAATAACAAAAAAAAATGTACACGGACAAGTAAGTATATGGCTTGAGTGCATACATCATAATAAATAAAATGTCCATGTCATGTAGCATGGTAGAGCGTTTGTTACTCTCTGCCTCCCTCTCTCAATAGCTCTTTTACCCGGTCGTCTTTGGAATCTCTTTTTATGGCTCTGACTTGACGGATGATGATGTTGTTGAAGGTGAAAATGACGACGACGAAAAAATATCGTTGTTGTTATTATATTATTGTACGTGGTACAAACATCAGTTACCACCACCACCACCACCTTGGTTCTACCAACCATATCATCTAATTCCTGCACTGCATGACTATTACTCTTTGTACATGACGCACTTTGCATTGCATATTTGGGAGATATGTAGATAGAAAGATTTCGCTTTGCTGCACGACCATGATGATGATAATACAATTTTTTATCCAGAGACAGTGCAATGCTACCCAATAACCACTACTACTGTGATGAGTATAATATATCATTATATTATTCCCAGCGCCACAGCTAGCAAGAAAAATAACATGATTACGGTGTACACGCGATGTTATGCGATGGATGATGGATAATAATAATGCAAAGCCGCATAGTTTTTTTCAAAATTTTTTAAACATTATCCATTCTTTATCTTTTCGCTTTCATGCACTTTTTACGCAGCAACCAAAAAAATTGTTAGTTTAAGTCAGAAAGTCAGCATCAACAGCAGCAGCAGCACAGCAACAGTTGAAAAGTTTTGCTTGACTTTGGAGAAAAGTCGTTTAAAATGAATGTTATGCTGATGCTGATGATGATGATATCACCAAAAAAATGAAAGGCAGTATCAGAAAGAGCAACGCAAGCGCAGCAGAATAATATATTCTCTAGTCACTTTTTTTTGTTTTTCGGTCGGATGCTACGTTCGTTGGTTCGTTCCAGTCCAGTTTTTTCCCAGATACCAGAAATCTACATAATGAATGTAGGTACGCAATTACATGCTTTGATGAAAGAACTAAGAGAAGGCGTACTATACATTGCCATCATCACGTACACACCATGCCTATCTATCTACCTGGAAAAGCTAACGTCGCAGTAATGACTATTTACTGAAAAGTATCTTCTACATAGCATATTATTGTGCAGAGGGATTCTTTCCTTACTCCGTTTTAGATTGGTATATGTTTTTGGAGATTCCGAAAAAAAAGAACTACGCATTTTCCACATCATTCCAAAACAACCTGGAACGGAATAAAACTGATAAATTGTTACGTAGACAAGTGGTTGCACAATGTATCATCATTACGAAAGGTATTTTTAGTTGATGATGATGTTGATAAATCCCTCGTGAACATTACAAACAAAACTTTGTTTTTTAAATAATAATACTGACTTGAATGTATGTATGTACCTACTATTTACCCTACTCACACCACACCATCCATATAGGTATACATATTTTTTTTATCGGACGGTTGTTTGTGGTTGGTCGGTTGGAATAGAACGTGTACATATAATAGAGTAAATTAATCAGACTTGTTTTGATGATGAGAATGCACACACGTAGTAGTCGTTAATTTGATTGTGTTTGCAATGCAAAATATATTATTGTGAATAAAAAAATATCTATTTTTAATGCACAAGCTAGCATTATGACCATCATCCTCATCCATAAAAATTCAGCAGAAACAGCAATATTAATAATAATATGACAAGGACTTAATAATAACATATATATTTTTACACGATTAGGATATCCTCCTCCTGTCTGTATTAAAAAGATTTTTTTTCTGATGAGGCTATACATTTTTTTGCTCTCTCCCTTCTTGTGAATTCTCATTCAAGCATAATTCCAGAGAAAAAAAATTATGCACTTTACTCATCAGCAACAGTAGTAGTAGCAGCAGCATCATCGTCATGATCATTACTATCATCATCTCCTCCTCACCACTAGTTGTTGATTGGCTCACCAATCAGAGAAAAAAAGCTGAGGTTACGTTGTTCAATCTGTAATAATCTTGTTGATTTGCTTCTTGCTGATGCTGTTCTCCTGATAGAAGCCGTACATAAGCAATAAAACTTTTTATGTGGGATCATGATTCATTACGATTATATGGGATGATTTACGTACTCTTCTACTGAGAGTTTAGACGAGAAAAAAATTTTCTGGAGTATACCCTCATAATCCACTTTGTACACAAGTGTGTGTGTACATTACGTACGTGACGATGATATGGTGCGGTGTGTTATTAAGCAGCAAAAAGAATATTTATGCCTACATACTGATAACTTTACAAATATGATAAAAAAGAGAGTCTTATGTGCGCTTACTAACAAATAAAATTTTAAAACTCATATCAGTCAAAAGTACAATTGTGATAAACAGTTTTTTTTGTCTGATAAGAAGGGAAAAAGAAAAACACACGTACATATTACAGCTCAGCATTCACAGAGTTCATTGCAATGATCTAAAAAGAATCATATTCAAGCCAACCTTCCTTCATGTCAGTCATGTCGTGTCATAGTTTAAGTTTGATCGTCTTTTATTGTGCAAAAGGCCATCAAAAATGAAATGGTCGTGGTTGAGTAAGTAACTACTGAATAGATACAAAAAAAGTAAACACAAACAGTGTTTTAAGTTCATCCAGTCACTGTTGAGCTCGGTACATAAATACATTACTTATGATATCGTAGACGGAACTGACATTGTAAGTTTGAATTAATTAAAATATATAGCATTATTAAAATTGTGTATGTATTCAATAAGTATTCAATATCATACAATAGGCAATCATCATCGTCAAACTTATCGTCATATCATCATTGAAAAAAATATATTATATGAAAGATGCTTTTTGTTGTTTGCTTTTTTTGTGTGTGGAGTCACGTACGTTATGAATGAGGATATGTATATATGCGACAAAAATGCTACTAGGCGAGATTTGAAAGTTGATTTTTATATACTACACCAGCAACAACCAGATATAAACTATTTTATCGAGAGAGAATCGGGAAATTGTTCAGAAATGTTGCATGTGTGGCACTTCCATTTCCTATCATCTGACACTACTATTACAACTGCAAAAACTCCTCACTACCAGCAGCACCACTGATATAGTGAGAAGACATCCATCATCTTGTAGTAACATTAAGCATACACGGAAGTTTTAACTGGCAGTTTTAAGCACACATAGCTTTTTATATAAAAAAGATGAATATTATCTGCTTGTGCCTCTCTCTCTCTCTCTCTGTCTGTTTCTATTTGACTTGGATAGAACAGAACTCGGTATTGATTTACAAAACTGCATCACGACGACATGCTCATGATAAGTTTTACTATGCCATGACATGAGTGTAACAATAAAAGAGCAGCAGAGCAAAAGTGGAAGAGAGCACTTATATTTATACATATATTTTAGTTTAGACCTTGTACACCAATTTGTCAAGGCGGAAGCAGACGAAAACTATCTTCTTTTCTTGTGTCTTCTCGAGAATAGCGGATCTACAATTTAAGTACTATAATAACAAGTAAAAATCTGCACTTTGTCAGCTTGCAGCAGTGCACAGCAGCAGCAGCAGCAGAAATACAGAGATCTCAGCAAGCAAGCTATATGGCAAGCATCATCAGCACTGCAGCAGACGTAGACAAAGTTTTTACTAGTGTGTATAGTTAGTGGTAAAATAAATCAAAAAAGATAATCGCGTTTACCGTTTTGCTATTTTTAGTATAGTGCGTGCGTGAAGCGCACAGTTTCATAGGAGCGAGCGAGCGAGTGGTGGTGGGTGTAATGTGCAATATTATTATTATGATGCAAAAAAAATCGCTAAACAACAACTAGCATGGTTGTAGTTAGTAGTAATAATGATAATAGTAGTTGCAGGTACACTTGCTAAATACGGTTAGATGATTTATGACTCTGTGCGATTTGTTGTGGCCAATAATTTTAAGGTACAGAGGCATGCATGTATAAATGAAAATAAATATTTACATATACGCATCATTCATATAATGCATTAAAGGTACTTAGGGGTAGTAGTAGTGGGCTACATATACCATATATACTAAAACTGAAATGTTGAGAAACAGTAAATTAGTTTTCGAAATTAGGCGCATCGAGCAATTTGTTTTTGAAATATTTAAGTACACAGACAAACAAACAACAAGGAATGGAATAAAAAATCACATGAAAAAAAAACTCAATGAGTACATGCAAAGTGATTAAAATAATCAGCCAATTAAATTTATTTACTACAGTAATACTACTATACACTACAATTTTAATGGCTCGTTTACATTTTTAAAAATATATATATTCTGTTGATATTTTGTTATCTTAATCAATTTAAACTGTTACACGACTTGGGAATATAAAACGCGCTTTTATGTTCTGCTGATAAGCCAAAAAAAGTAAATGGTTGTTTTCTCAGAATTCGCATAAAAACTCTGAGAAAAGCAGGAGTAACCGCCCTTCTTATATATTGACGCATTTACTATATATTATTATTATATTATAAATATATTATGCTACTGTTTACCGTAGTGGATTCGATGTTGTAACTTTTAATTAGGTCTATTAACTGTATATGTAAAATATATGTGTCATTTATGTTAAATTGATAATTGTTTTATCCTTGATAATGTTTAAAATTACATAATGTTTTACTTTATTTTTTTCTTCCATCACAGGTTTCACTTTGAACAAAGAAAGCCATTTTGATAAAATAGTGACAAAAAAGGCAAAGATAAAAAAATAAAAATTTACCTACTGGTCAGCGAATTATTCAATCAATCAAAAAATCTCCACCAATACATCATCTTCTCTAGTCCCTTTTCAAATATTAAAGAAATAAAAAATTACATTACATAGCGAAAAAAATAACCAACAGTTTAATTAATAAGGAGGACTAGATCGTTATTTAGTCATCATTTACCACCGTGCATCATCGTCATTATTTCGTCAATTTTCCAAAAAAGGAGAGAAGAAGGAAGCGGAGATAATTCTGTTTTTTCATTCGATGAAAAAAGGATTAGAAAGCAACCACTTGCAACTCTCTCTCCCGTCACCACCACCATCAACATCATTATCTTTGGAAGCAGTTGTCTCTGCTGAGAATGTGCTTTTAAATCAAAGTGTTAAACTTCTGGTTGAACATTTTAGAAAACTGAATTTATACATGACGCATCATCGTCGATATCACTAATTTTAGATCAATTTTTTTCGAACGACAAAGTATACCAACACCAAAATAATTTAATAAACTTGTCTTCTTAATTTTTGTTTTGAAAAAAATTAACTTTTATTTTCTTCTGTGTGACATTAAAAAAGTGCGTGCTATTAGACATTATTAGCTGTTTTTCTCAAAACATTTTATTCCAAAAAAAGTTACAAGTCAAAAAAGTGTCATTTGCAATACTATTTAAAAAATCAAATTCTTAATAATTTGTTTCTCTGTAATTATTTTTCACATTGTTATTATTATTATTATTAATCAAAATATTTTGATTGAGCGACGACATCAAAGAAGATAAATACGGGTTCTCTATTAAAGCAAAGGGAATTATTGTTTTTTTAAAAAGAAAATATCTCTTTTTCCTAAATGTGATAAAAGCGTACAGATATTTAAAACAAAGTCATTTTTTGTTGTTCATCTTACAAAAGTTAAAAAGAGTCAACTGAATTTTTAGTCGTTTTTTTCACACACACACACACTTATTGTCTTACAATACATTCTTGTTTTAAGTGCATTTATATAACGCAAAAGGTAGCACAACGTCCTATTAACTAATGAGTATTTTTATTAACAATATATGTCAAATGTCAATTACCAATAATATCTGTCTTATTACTACGATTATTACTGGGATCTCACATTTTACAACTTTGTCATCATCATCATCGTCGTCGTTGTCATCTTCATCGTGAACATCATCGTCAATCTAGTGAATTTACTTTAATTGTTATCTACTTGTAATTGTTGTGTTCTCGACGTAAAGTTCGAGAACGGATCAAGCCAGTTGTGCAGTATTGTCACGTATAAAAAGTATAGTTACTTTACTAATAAAAATAAAATTAGAAGGAGAGGATATATAGTATATCGTCCTAATCAATGTGCCAAATTGATTAGGCGTGCAAAAACTATACAGCGAGGGAGAAGAGGAGGAGGAAGCGTTGGCATTTTCCCGTGAGCGCTTGAGATCTCCTTATGTTGGCGTCAGGAGGCTCAGTACATAATAATAGCTCTGAATTTACTTACTTGTCGTCAGATTTAATTTTTAACAATTGCCCAGATGCAACTTCTTATTGTTTTGAAAAAGTGACTAGAAGAAACTGTTTTTGTAATAATATTAAAGCTGGAGCCAATGTCGTCGTAGCGGATGTATCCATTCTAAGCAAACCTTCATTATTATCATCATCACAAATATCATTTGACGAGCAAGAGAAATCCAATTGTTTCAATAAAAACTATAAGCATCAAGTGTTCGAGTGTCGCGTAAAATTTAAGTCATGAAAGAGGAAATTTCTGTAGCAGTTCGATTTTTGAGTCGACTCATTGAAAAGAACAATAGCTTGCATAGTAGTGGTAGCTCTACTGCTAGCAATACCTCTAACAATGGAAGTACGACATCATCATCAACATCAGCATCAACATCATCATCATCAACAACAACTACAACACCTGCCACAAAGAGTATCGAGAAGGAGCAGTTGGCGGTGTTCAAGGAGCGTTTGGCTGAGTTGTTGAGTGAAAGATTCCAAGATCACTGGTTTCCTGACAAGCCGTCAAGGGGTCAGGGATATCGGTGTATTCGACTGAATGAAAGTGATCGCAAGGACCCGGTGATTGATAGAGCGGCTACACAGTGTGGTCTCTCATACGAGCAACTCCATCTTCCCACCGAGCTCACCATTTGGGTTGACCCGAAGGAAGTCTGCTGCAGGTCAGGAAACTTTTTAAAATATTATTGCAAATTACAGATGACATTAGCATTACAGATGCGCAGAAAACAAATAAAAAAATCTGCTTTTTATGTTTCTCGTATTCAGATTCGGAGAGCACCAAGGGTCCTTTTGCACGTTAGCTTCTTTTAAGAATGGCAGTGGTGAGATCTTCCTAGACCAAGTTAACTTTGAGGAAATTCATAAGAAAACAATGGAGCAGAAAGAAAAAGTAAGTAGACAAAACTCCATTAATAATCACACTAATCATAATTTCACTTCTCTTGTGCACTTTTACACGCCATCTTTGCATCCTTTTCCATCAATTTATTATCATTATTTATTGACAATCACCATCACCATCATCACTCGTTACTCGTTCCTTCCCTTTTCACATACAAACAATCATGATGGCGATGACATGACCGTTAATAATATTATTGGCTATAATATAATAATGTGCTAAGCACACTACATGTTCACATGCTCACATTAATACTCCACATCGAGCAACAACAACAGCAGCAGTCAAGAAAAAAGAAAAAAGAAAAAGGCAATAACGAAAGTCTGCACTGTTCAACAATAAGAAATCGTGTGTGTGCAATATGGCAAAATATCGCATATCCCATCATAAATCACAAATAAATATACACCATGTCATACTACTATTCTACTCTACTAGTCTTTTTTTCCAAACTTTCCCAAACCAAAAGCAACGCTGCTACTACTACTACTACTACTATACCACCATCCACCATGATTCTCATCATCATCATGAAAATTACATTGAAAATGACACGACACATCACAGCAGCAGCAGCAGGGCACACAGAATGTGCAACAAAAATACCTATTACGAAGGAGGACATTTTTAATATTATCATTATTGCCATTATATTATTTTTTTCTATTTTCGACAAGTCTGTCAAGTCAAGTCGCCTCAGAGTCGACAACGACGAGTGTCTCTCTTTCTTTCTTCTCTCTCGTTCAGTTCACTCACTATTTCTGCTGTAGAGAGGAGGAGAGCTAAGCTAAAATTGCATTTTATTATTATATCTGTAACAATAACATAAAGAACACGATTACTAATTACGTTTATCAAGCTACACATTAATAATGTACCAAATTACTATCTGCTGCTGCTGCTGAACACACACAAACACACATGTGTGTGTGTGTGCTCTTTTGTGTGCTTGAACAAATTTCTAAAAGGATGAAAATGGAGGTGGAGGAGGTTTCATTCAAGCACATATTGCTGTCGCGATCGCGCTGCGCTCGTCGTCGTTGTTGTTGTTGTTGTTGTCATCGTGTGTTGTACAATAATATATGAAGGCAAGGCTGGCTTGTGTGAGAAATAACATGCAGCAAAACATGGCCGGACTAAAATTGGAAAACTAAACGATTTAACTTTTTCTACATTGCATTGCCTGTACACACAGGTAAAAAATTATTGTGTTTTGTGTGTTCACTTCACACACACTTTACATCAAGTCATATTATTGTTGTTATTTTATTTTATTTAATGGCGGTGCACCCAATGTTTCACCTCATTTTTATGCTCGTAATAGTTATAATAATAATAATAGTAATGAATGATCAAAATAATATTACTACTCTCCTTCAAAAAAGTAAGTGAACAAGTATCGAGGCTAACGGCATGTTGTACTATGACTGTGTCTGTATGTATATTATATATTTTTTAACATTTGTTCTCTCTGCTGGCTGCACTATTCTCATTGAAAACGAAATATCAAGGGAATTACACGGTGCGTGCCTATTAAACTTTGTTACCTTCTGTCTTGTCCTCCTCGTTGTTGTCATTATCCTCATCACCAACAACCCACACACCGTTGGAAGAAAATATAAAAGAGAATCAAAATCTGTTTCAAAAAGTATTAGAAAAATGCTTATTGAAAAAATGCTATGAATGAATCGTATGTAATATATATAATAATGATCAACCAAATAGCCAAGCCAAAAGAGTCCAAATGTGAATAGAGCATTTTTTTTCATTAAAATTTTTTCAAGTTTGCCATTTTCGATATAAAAGAGTTTTTGTGAGTTAGTGGTCGTGCCATGTCATGCCATACCATAATAGCAGTACATGAAGGATTCCTTTTTACCTTTTGTTAAATTGAATTAGTTAAAGTTGCAATGAAACTTTAAAATGTCCATATTTAATGTGTGCGTACATTACCGTTTCATTTATTACGAACTTTATTGGTGCTGCAGAGTGGCAATAATAAGTGATGTTGTGATGATGACGATGATGATGTGTGTGTAGGCCGTTTGTATCGTTCATTATTAACTAGTACACAGTACAGTTGACTGTACAGTACACATCTAGCACTTTAGAATTTGCATTGTATATTGTTGTTGAGATGTGATACATAATTAATACCTTTGTAACAACAGTGTACAATAATGATGACGATGATGCGACTTGATTGCAGTTGGTTGCACTCGGCATCGGCACTCACTCACTTGGCTACTACTACTATATTATGTATAGATGTATGTGTTTCATTTAAAGGAGAGAAACGGTAACGTACGTACATTTGCTCGTTCGTTCTTATTTTAAAAAGAGGAGGCCAACAGCAAACCGGGCTGTTTTTACGATGTGAATAAAAATCTGAACGAACCAAGTTACAAACGTGATCGTGAGCGCCGTTGTGTTGCCTTTCATAAAAGAGCAACAGTTATACATTTTCTGCAAGTAGTATAATCATACAGTACTACTACTACTATTGCTCGCAAAGAAAACTTTTTAAACTGAGAACTGATGCAAATAAAATGTGCAATAATGATAATAACAATAATAATAATGCAAGTTGATCAAGTACAAAATACCTGTCTGCAATGGTCTCTCTGTATAGGTATGCAGTTTGAAGTACACTGTGCACTCGCTTCAACAACTTGTAGTATTTTTTTAAAAATAATAAAAAACAGTACATGCGTAGCCCAACGTTGTAAAAAACACGCCTTCAGCACAAAGGCATCATCATGATATACAGAGTACCACATATTATTATTATGATTATCTATCTATTCGTTGGTATTGTAAAATAAAATTGTAAGGGAAAAAAATCTTTTCAACCTGAAATACAGCTACAAAGATCACTCGTTGTTGCGTTTTGCTTGCAGAAACAAAATCATCATGCATCATTGTACACAAAACCAATCACTTTACTTGTATTTCTGCATATTTGATTTTGTTTGAAAACTACTGCTACTATGAAAAAAATAATATTTTTTTACGATTTTAAATGGTAAAATAATAATAGCATAAGCATTTTTTTCTTTTGTTTTTATTGTGCATTTTGGCAAGGCTGTTGTTGCTGCTGCTGCTACTCGAGTTGGTTGGTGTTTAAATTTTGAAGCAGCGGTATCAGTCAACAGCATCAACAAAACGTGATTTTTTTGGTTGACTCATACCGTCATCATTATTACTATCGTCATCATCATCATCGTCGTCGTTGTTATATACACACACACAACTTGAAAGTTGCAACAAGGGAAGATGATTTTTCTTCTTTTTTGATTAGATAGGCTTTAAAAAAAGATAGCGGTGTGGCCTGCTGGTCTGTCTCATTATTGTGTAGCTCTCTACTAGCACTACTGTGAGCTTTGTTTTATTTACTGCCTATTATTTATTTAAAACAAACTTTGCAAATGATCTGCATTGATGTAAATACATAACAATCTTCTCAGTTATATATTTGTACAGCTGTATGAGAAGATGACAGAAAGTAATTCGAATTAAAAAAGAAAGAAAAAAAACAACGAGAACAGCAGCAGCAGCGGGAATATGTCTTTTCTGCTGCCGATGATGATGATAATAATGATTTGTCTTCCTTCTTCTCCAAGGCTATGCACAACAGTTTTCTACTGCTGCTGCTGCTACAACAGCTCACAAAATTTTCATTATAATCATCATGTTTTTTTTCATGTTACTGTTGCAATTATAATAATATGATGAACTAGATTATCTTATTTGTACTAGTAATAGTAGTGATGACGATGTGGCTTTGTTGCCGCTACTGCTGCGTTCCTCTGTGATGAACAACACAGGAGGCAAAGCTGGCAAAATTCAAACAATTTCTTTCTACAACAACATGATCATCATATCGTCCTCATAAAAATCCTGTATTAAATTTAATTTTTTTTTGCTTGGAGCAACAAATAGAAATCACATATACAATCTATATATCTCTTTTCTCCTTTCGTTCCCTTTGTACGTCATATATACATACCTACATAGGCAAAATGAATATATATAGTGAAGCTTTGAAGAAAAAAATATACACACTCTGTTTTCTGTTCTTCATATGTCGTCGTCCTTCTATCCATCTTTCTCGTAACTTTTTTTTTTCTTGTCGACTTTTCGAATCTCAAATTTCAGTCTCTTGAACTCTTTTCTGCCAACATGAGGAGAAAAAAGAAGGAAACCGACATCACATTGACTCATCATCAAACACATCAAAAATTTCTAAAAGTTGCAATGCTTGCAAATTATATGAGAGATAGGAGAAATACCAAGAAACTTTACGAGGACGATCGTCATGATGATGATGATCGTGATAGTATTCTGTTATTTTTTAATATTATTATTATTATTATCTGCACAAAAAACACGGTAGCTCTGATAGTTTCACATTTGCCGTCACCATCACCATCACCATCGAGCATAATTCAAGGTGGATTCGTTTCGTTGTCAAAAAGAATTATTATAACGACTATACTAATCACATCATCAAAATATCATATCGAAACCGTTTGTTGCTTGCTCGCATTATTTTAAACTTATTGTTGTATCAGCATTCAGCAGCATCAACCAACATACCGTTCGTTCGTTTTATGGTACTATAGTACTGAACTGTATTGTAGTATGTGTGTGCGACACCGCTGGCGTATTTTTTAATTTAAAAAAGTATATATTTTTAACTCTTATTATTCAATTGAATTTTACTGTCATCTTTTTATACGATTATCATCACAACGGCAAACAAGCGAGCGACAGAAGCAGCAGCATCAAGAGTAGCGATAGAAATGGATGACAAAAAAGAAAGAAATTGAGAAGCTCTCTCTCTCTCTTTTTTTTACTCGTCGTTTCTTCTCTGACTTTTTGACTGACAGGCTGTTATAATATTCTTTTTAGGCTGTATAATAATATGTTCATCATTGGCTGTTTTTTTCGTTGCTAACTCAAATTCACTATCTATCTAAGAGAGAGAGAGAGGGAGAGAGAGAAGGAGAGAGAGAGAAAAAACGCCAGCTGTACTCATTTTTTTGCCTGCTTAGCTTGCACCAGTTCATAGTTCACAGCTCATTGACATCAACATCATTAGTTTCGTCATGTGTGTAATAAACGCTGCTGAGAAACATTGGATTATTATTATAAGCATAAACGAGCACAAAAACAGCAGTAGTGTGTAGCTGTACTACTAGTAGGGCTTGTTTTAGGAGGTCTAGTGGCAGTGGGGGTGATGACGATGAACAAAAAAAATAATGATGTTGATAAAATTAGTTATATCGTTGTTATATATGGCAAAATACCGTATGCTATTTGAGTAGTTGTAATGATCAAGAGTAAAAATTGTATTTGGTTAGAAACCAGAGTAAACCAGAAATAATAGATGTATAGACTTTGGAAACTTACCTTCTAAAAAAATGTGTACATTGTTATCTATCACACCAAACTACACTGTCTATGTCTGCTGCTGCTATAATGCTGCTGCTTGCTGTCCTCTGTCACTCTTTGTCTGTCACTCTATATTAGCTTTTATGAATTTTATGTAAATATTTGTTATATAAATTGAATAAATGAGAGAAATAAAACAATTCTCTCTCTCTCTCTCTCCTCCTTCACTCTTTATTGTTGATCTATTTGATAATGATAATATGGTGATGTGATGATGTGTGAAAAAAATACTAGGCAGTATATAAATATACATGTAGTTTAAGTAAAAAACACAGTTGCTCTGTGTCGAGTTTGATGGTAATAACATGATTTGATGGAATGATTATTTAGGACTCTTTTTTATTCATTCTCTCTTTCTGAAGGATTTATTCAAATGTGCGTAACATATACAGCAGAAAAAAGGAGCACACAGAGAGATTTAGTTTGGTCGAATTTGAATCTAAATGATACATATAAAAAATCTACTAAAAGCCTTTTTTGATGGTACTTTACTAAATTGAAGAAATAAGGTGAATGTATAATTTAATCAGTATAATAATTTATATGTACAGAGTAGTGAGCTTGTATAAAAGCTTTTTTGAGCCATGTTTCCAACAAAAAGTGTTATGCTTGATATGGTCTCATAATAATAATAGGTTAAGATTATATGATGAATGCTTTAAAAAGAAAAAAAATACATTAAAAAGATGAAATGTAAAGAAGGATCGTATTTTGTCTGGGAGCTTTTCTAGGAATTTTGAATTTGCACATTGCTCACAAAGCTTACATAAAATGATTATAATTTTTTTCTCTCTGCGACAATGGAAAAGTTTTCAGAGTGCTCGTTGAAAAGAAAAGAGTATTTTTTATCTGTAAAAGAGAAGAGGATGAAGTTGATGGCAGATGATGAGTATTCATGATGATGGTATTCATGGATCATGGATCCATATCGGATGACATACATACAATAATGTGATCAGAGGAGGAGGAGAAGAGAAGCAAAAATTAGCAAACAATATTATAACGAGCAATATTATTTTTTTATGCTAATGGATATGAAAAATAATACTGGGATTTTTTTTATTTTTCGCCTTTCATGCAATTTAAAAGAAGCCGATTTTTATCATCAAAGTATATAGTATTGTGTTACAGCAGCAGCACTGCTGCTGTGTAAAAGTTGGTGATTTAATTTACTTTACGAAACGAAGCATGAACTTACATCCAAAACGTAAATTATTTTTGGCGGTGATAAATACATCAAGTATATTTCTTGACGATAACATGTCATCTCGTAAGAGACGGATAATAATAATATAACGATATTTGAGAAATTACTGTTGTGTCAGCGGTTGAACTCTGAACAAGTATGTAGAAGCAGCAGATGGTTATTTTTTTCGTCTAGAGATTTTTATTTGCTGCTGCTGCTAATGTGTTTTGAAGCAATAATCATAATAATTATCTTTCATGTTACATTTTTATTACCATTTTATTGAATAAAAAATTATTTTCCATTTGCGTATGATAATGTAAAAATCTGTGCAGAAAAGAGAGAGAGAGATGCAGAAACGTTGTCAGGTCGTCGTCAGTCAGAAAAGCATATCTCCTGTGCCCCGGCCGAGTCAAAAGTCCTCACACCTATTTTATGACTCAGTTGTAATCGTAGTAAAAATGCAGCAATATCATTGCAGTGTAGTAGTAGTAAATAAGTATAAAATAGATCGATAGATAATATGCATGTAGATGGGTTGTTTCTTATTTTTCAGCTAAACTGCATGCATGACATGGCACCACTGCACACCACCATAACAATGCTGATAAGATGTGGATGCACTAAAACTCAACTCTCTGCTAACATCAGCATAACTAATTGTTTGCCAACCATTTTTCATATTCCCATATTTTATGTGTTTGTTATTGCTGAATGTAGCATACAGCATAAAGCTGTAAAAAATAGTCATTTTGGTGGCAGCATATATCATGACGATGATGATGGCGTTTGCAAAAAAAATAAGTTGACCAATTACAACGAAAATAAACAGGCACACACAAAATAATAATAATATTCTGTGTGTATAAGAGAGTGAGACTGCCTATTGCAAAATAATCAATGCAATAAAACAAATGAGCAAGTCAAATTAGAGATGACTAAATAGATTGAAAAAAGGGACCAACTCTACATAGTCAGTCAGTCAGCACCACACAAAGTACTTTATATATTATTATTATTATTATCATGCTATTATACAGCAATACATGTGCGAAAAAGTCAACAAAATAATAATAATAATAATGCATTGGTAACTACATTAGCTTTGAAAGTAACATTGTAAAAAAATAGAAAATGAGATGGAAGAAGGAGAGAGTCCTTAATTTATTTGCTTATTTAATTTTCGTTGGGAAACTGAAACTACTATAAACGACAACAATATAACATGGATGTACAAGACAACATGGCGCTATAAATGGCAAATTATATGAGAGTTTGTTTGAGTTTTCTGAGGTGACAGTTACAAGGCAGCATATAGGAGAGAGAAACTTTTTTTTCTGAAGAAGAGAGATACAAGTAGGCAAAAAGAGGAGGAGGAGGAGGAGAAGGGGAATACGATTTCCAATCTTGAGCACTGCTGCTGCTTTTGTTGCACTCATCATTATCATGATCATCATCACCGCCATTCTTATTAGACTTGTTTCTGTCTCATTACATGGCACATTATCATTTTTAAATGCAAAAGTGGTCGAGAAAAAATTGAGTTTTTTCTCGTAGTCTTCTTGTTGCTTTACTACAAAAATATATTCATATTTTTATACCCAATTGAATGCAGCAGTGGTGGTGGTGCATGGTGGAAAAAAGGTGTTAGGTTAGAAGTTGGATTGGCAATCAAATAATAAGAATAGCATTAAATGAGTGAGTAGCTGATGCTTTAACTGTGCGACTATCAGCATCAATGAAAACGGAGTCAGTTGACTTGACTTGGTTTGGTTGCTTAAATTCAAATTGCTTTGCTCTCTGTAGATAGTGTTGATGACGGCTCGACTCACTCGTCAGTATATCTATATGTGTGTGGTGTTTGCTGTGTACTCCTTTCATTTTATGTCTAAGTGTGTATACGATGAAGTGTATATCGTGGAAATCAGGTCAGAGATTATGATGCTGCTGCTGCTGCTGCAGATCATGACGGTGGTGGTGGCGGTGATGATGATTTTGCAGCAATAATAAAGTAAATGGTTGTGGCAGTTGTAGCAAAGAAAGCCCTTATGAATGCCTAAATAAACGAAATCCTACTACTAGCATGATGATGATGATAATGAATGGCACTGATGATGATGTTGTATTGCCATTGCATTTTGAGGATTGCAGTGCATGTCATTGCTGCTGCTACACAGAGAGTGCACACACAAAACAATCACATTTTTTTCATCGCCATGAAAAAAAATTGAAAAAAAGTAACAAAACTCATCGTTATTTCTAAAGGGGCTCACTTGTTTTTGTCGTGAGCTAGGGATATTTCATGACAACAATAACTGCGATGATAAGATGTTGGTTAGCCATCAACCAAGTAGAAATGTTGTAGTGTAAACTTCTGTGTTGGGTGAAGAGAAATATATATATATATTGCATATTGTACTACTAGTACTACTACTACAGCAGTAACAACAATAATCGCAAAGTGCATCCTGTTCTGCATCCAAAATGCATTTCAACCCTTTAGTCTTCTTGGGAGAGTGTAGTTAAAGGAGAGCTGACTGTTTGCATATGAAAAACATAATAATAATGAATGTGTAGGTAGTCAACAATATGGCTAATCATAAAAAAAATATATAAACCACTTGACATGGTTTCTCTTTGAATATCATCGACGATGATGATAATCATGATAAATTTTCTGTTTAATCTCATAGCGTACACACAAAGCTGCTGCACTGCACTACTATTGTAACTTGTACACATTACGTTTATATCAAGTATAGTAGTAGTAATAGTGAGCATGTGAAGGGTGAGTCCCTTTTTTACGTTTCTAATAAACTGGTACTGCATGTTTAACTCGTGAACATTAGTATCACGATTTTTCTCTCTTCAATTTCATACCAAACACACACACACACACACACAAAGGATACAGTGATTGCACTGTAGTAAAGTGCAATAATTACTGTAATCTGTGCATTCTCGCTGTAAAATGGTACAATATATTATTATTTTTTAAATATTATAATGGGCAAGAATTAAATGGATAATAAAAGTGTATATAATGTATGTATATTCATATATAATAATATTATAAGTGCGTAGACATGTACGTACATGTATTCATTTTTTTATCATGTTTTGTGCTGGTTTTGTATGTGTATGTGTGAGAGAGAGCAAGTGCGATATTAAAGCAAATTTGTGAGATAAATATGGTGGCGGCTACTATTATTATTATGATTAAATTACAATGAATAGAGTATAAAAGAGTGCATTTAATAGGATTAGTCAGCAAACTCATGAGTGCATGAATGAAATAAAAAATATAACATTGCTTAGAATTAAATTAGCAAAGGTATTCTCTTTAAGTAAACAGAAAAAGAGTATAAGCTACCGCTCCGTTATCTTTCCCCAATGCTAAAAAAATCTGATCTGATGAGAAGGTGGAGGAGGACATGGGCGTAGTGTATATTTGAGCATTAATCTGGTTCTACGCATAAAACGATTTAAATATAAAAAAATATATAATATAATATGTAAAAGGTTGCAACTCAACCGGCTCATTGCAAATTTATTGTGTGCACTACTGTGTAAAAAACATACATATATTTTTTTTTGCAAAAAATGGTACATTTTTAGAGTTTTGCATTTGCGCATTTGATGGCCATCAAATGGTATGTTGCAAACAATTGTATGTGTGGGGAGCCCTTTTTTCATTTCCGTGCAAAAGCAACAACAACAGCCATTTGCAATTATCGTGATGTTACTAGAAAGAGTGGATGATGATGATCCTCTTCTGCAAGTGGCAGTGTGTGTGGCAGAAATCATTAAAGCAAAAAAAGTCTACATTTTATTTAGTTGAATTTGTTGACGCCAAAGTAATGATCATGATTGTGGTGTGGTGAAACAAAGTTGCATTTGTGCCACCCTGCATAGATGACTGCCCTCCACACGAAATTTTCTACCCTCTTCTATAACATACTTTTATAGACATATTTCATCAAAATTAGATCTCAATCAGGCTAAAATAAAATGGGATTTTATGGGAGTTGACAAAAAACGATCACAGACAATATCACGAGCACGAATAAATAGTCGTTGTTATTGGTTGGGAGATAGTTGATGTATTATCATAATGATGGCAACGATAATGTCGACAAACATGAGCTTACTACATATTTTTAAAATATAAATTTAGCGTGATCATTTTTATTGATATTTTTCTCTACATTGTTTGCGTTTGGATGGTGGTGGTGGTGGTGATGATGGTGATTGTGCTGACAATGCTCGGTGTGGCTGTACTCTCTTATATAGCTAGTAGGTATAAACTACTACCACATTTTTTATTCTTTTAAAAATCTATATATTCAATCGCTTTCAGAAAAAAAGAGAGTCGTGTCGTGTCTCCATTCCGTCATACCACCTAACTTGTCAGACACAAAAAAACTGTTTCATTCACTGAGGCTTGTGATGGGATGCGATGATGATGATGATAACATCAGAAAATATTAGTACAAGCATTTTTGTAGTATATATTTTTTGTTCAGTAACATCCTTTTTTGAAATTTTCAACGTTGCTGTTGTTGTTGTTACTGCTGTATAGTACATGGCACATACATACCTACTCTTGTAAAGTAGGTAAAAATTTGTGTGCGTTGTCCTCTCCTCCCATTTTAAATAAACTACACAGTTTTGAAACAACCACGCGAAATGTTTGTATGTATGTATGTCTGTCTGAACTGAAGATAAGCAGTCAAACAGAAAAAAAAGAGTGGCGATAAAAGGCAATAGGGAAGTAAATTTTACAACCAAAAATAGAAGCAAAATGTAGGAAAAAGTTGAATCTGATAGAGTATAACAAAGTAAAACAATGAGCAGTGCAAAATCAGTCTGTATAGCAGATGGGCAGAGAGAGATAGGCTAAAGTAAATTATAACGACAAGAGAGGAGTCGTTGTCGTCGTCAACATATTTTGTAGTTTTTTTTGCAAAATAACAACTGCAAAAAGCCTATCTTCATCACGACATGATCTTTCTAATAATGCATGAATGAGCCCATGCCCAAGTTTCTGCTAGGTATATTCATATAATTGCGAGTGAGCTAGTTTGCTGCGTAGGTGGACGTGCATTTCTTAGTGGTTGATGTGGCGTTTGTTAACATTATTTTGCAAAAAATATGGGCGAAATTAAGATGAATATTATATGATAAAAAAAATTTGTGGATAATACGATAGCATAATCATATGCCATGTCACCATGATGATGATGAGTATAATAAATATGACCTGGCAATTGGTATCATACCGCACACACACACACATTCCCGATTGCATTATAATAATGAGCTTTATCATCATCATCATCACAAAAATGACGGTTAAACTGATGATGACACTATACCACTACCATTACCCTAGCATATCATCGGTTCACAAGGTGGTGGCAACGGTGATGAAATTTTGGCTGAAGAAATACACAAACGAATGGTTATTTGATTTTTGGTTGAGTAACGAAATTAAAGTGCTCTCATTATTTTTATGTTACGACGACGACGACGACGACTCACTGTTGCTCACCGATTTTGCCACATTTTCTAGGCAGTTCAATAATATTAGTATATCATTAGTATGTATCGAAAGCAAAACATCAAAACAGAATGTCAACGTCCATGTGCCGTGGTATTTTTCCAAAGAAGTTTTGCCATTTTCTTTTGTTGCTGTTTAGTATTTTTCTGTTACAGCTGCTGTTATATACCATTATTGCTTCGTTCTGTTTTGATGTTCTCTCTCTTCTCCGTGCTGTTATCGTACACGACAAAATATAGCAAATATATGAGCTGCTTACTAATACGCGATGTGATGTTTGTGTATGTGTGTGTGTTTGCAAAATCGGGTCGATGACCAGAGTTGGAAGAATTTTGTACATGCATTGGTACATACACATTGCATCGGTTATATTTTGGCTCTTTAGCTCTACATGCATAACATTATCGTCGTCGTATAGCAAGCAGATAAGAGAGAAAGAGAAGTAGGAGGAGAAGAGAGGTGTAGAATGTGGTCTATGCTTCTTTTATACATAATTTTTTTTATTATAAACCTTATATATCATCATCATCAAAACATGTACATTTTATATTGCCATTTTGCGATAAAAACCATGTGTGTACGTACATTTATTATTATTGTTGGTTTGCTCATTCGGTGGAGGTATTATAAGCTTAGTATTATCATCACATCTCATAACGTAACAAACATGATGACGATGATGATCGTTCGTTGCTTTCGTTGTTCGGTTTTGCACACGACGACGACGACGAAGAACAACGGCGGCTTGAGCGGCTTTTTAGCGCATAAAATATCAGTGTGTATTTTGCAAAGTGCTGGCTTGTTTTTTTTTGCAAACTAGCATGTGGTGCTCCTTGGGGAAGAATCTAAGAAGGAGGGTGAAGATGGAAAAAACGGAACATTGCAAAAAATATTTTGATGCGATGCTCTTATGAATGAAGGTGTTGAGAGGGAGGGAACTCTCGGTGATCAACATCGGTTTTTTTGATATTACGTCATCTTGGCATAAACATTTTTTTGGGAATGGAACAAGAATTTTCATACTGTGCATTGCTCTACAATATAGTTACTTATCCTGCTACAATGTCAACATTGTAATCTAATGGCTTTCTCTTTTTTTGTGTGTAGGTGGCTCAGGAAATGTCAACTCGAAAGAACGGCCGCCGTGGATTTCTCCATTCAGGCAGCAGTCCAAATTTCAAGGGAAACCGTCCCTACTCAAACGGCTATTCTGGCGGTCATCACGGTCATCACCACAACCATCATCCTCACGGTTCATCTCATCACAATGGTAACGGGGGAGGACATGGGGGCAACGGTCAGCCTCACCATTCTCCTTCTCCGGCTGCCATGAACTGGTACAACTCAATGAACACAGCCACCACCATGGAAATGTTCTCGTCCAGCCCACCCAATCACTATTCAAGCTACAGTTTGGCCAAGTTCTCTCCACCCAAGTATGGATATGGGAGTCCTTCCAAGTGGAGTGCTCCACCACCACATCCCGCATACGGTCCTGCGATTCCCTCCAGCAAAGGGGACAAGTATCACTGGTTTAACAATAAGAACCCCATCAAGGCTTAGGAAAATTACTAGATAATATTTACAAAATATTACCTCCTTTACCTAAACATACTTGAAAAATGGAACATCAACAAATTTATTAGAAGAAGCGCCGCCGTCATTTTTATTATTGCTAAAAAATAATAATCTTATCTCGTCTTTATGAATACTACTTCTGCAGAAAAAATCGTAATATACATACATACATACTACTACTACAACTACTACTACTGTAGGCAGAAAAACAAAAGTGACAAATTCTTTTTGTTAGAAAAAACTATATAAATTTTAAAAACAGGAGAGAAAAACATTTAGATGGAATATTTATGAAAAATGGTTATACGACGACAAAGGAGCGGAGATGATTCTGCATAAATAAGTACATTAAAATACTTATATATCCAATGATTATATTTACACAAAAAACTCTTATCATCACAATATTACAGTAGGCAATTATTAAATATATACTATATATGTTATCTGTTTTTTCAAACAAAGCAAGATCATCAGCAGAAGAAGAAGAAGAGGAGGAAGAAAAAGAAGTACCAAAACTTTTCAGGATTTTTAGTAAAAACATATTATCATCATCAACAAAGCATTTTTTATTAGTAAACTTTTTAGCGGAAAAAATACTAAGTATAATAATAATAATATATGATGATATAAGCATCATGATAATATATATTACTAATTAAAAAAGCAACTGAAGTATACCAGTCTCTTTCTCACTTTTTTGTCTTTTACAACAACAAATTTATATTTAAACAAAAAGTAAAAATATATCTAGCGTTCAATGATATATTTAGCGTTTTTTTTCATTTTAAAAGGAAATGAAAGCCACATTACTACACATAATAATAATAAAAATATTATTATTATTACCTATATACAAAATACTATTATAATATTAAAATGCTACACTTTAGGAAACTCTGTTACTAAAAATAATCGAAATGGGACACAACAAAGCGAACTATCCCCGCTCTCCGCTCCGCGCCGCCAAACACGACGATTTAAAAAAAATATTTAAAAATAACTATATAAATGATCTTAAAAATGCAGAAAAAAATAAAACGTAGTTTTTACTAATTAATAAAAAAAATATATTTACTTAGGAAAAAAAACATATTCTAGAAATATACGACGACAGCGCCACAACATCGTAATAATAATAATAATAACAAATTTTATGACGTGTCTGTTTTTTATCACGTCGAAAAAAGGAAAAACTCTCCAGTAGTAGGAATACTGCAACAACAACAAAAAAACCACACACTTTGAAAAAAAATTTAAAAATATCTTGTGTATCTCTCCTGAAGCTTCTTTACACAAAAACACATATATACCGACATAATATTTTAGAAACAAAAAAATCTAATCTATTACTAGTTTGTACTCAAAGCTATATTCTTCATCATCGTCAGATGGGATGAAACAGTCGACATGCAGGGAATAGATAAAAAAAAGAATGCTGTATCTCGTCCAATACACTGAACTGATTATATAACTGTTTTTTTAAAAACAACACTACACAAACATGCCGTTGATCATGTCAAAATATATAAGTATGAGGATAGTGCTGATGAGCTGAGAGAGGTCATAAATAAATACAATGATGATGATGATGATGATTTGATACTGATGATTTAATAAAATTTACAATTAATTATTATATTATATATTATGCTAGAATGACAAAACTGCATCATTTTATGTGGAATATTAAAAAATTTATTATTGTGAAATGGAAACGAACACAGTTTTAAAAACATTTTGTTTTGTGTAATATTATATTGTAGCTTTATTGTGAAACAACCCGATGAAAAAAATATATATCTATCTGTGTAATTATAAATATATCTTATGTGTGACTATATATATATTATAATATAATGTTATCAAGAAAAAATTATATCGTAAAATAATCGTAATATATACCTACAATGTGCAAATACTTGTTATCTAGTGTCTCAGTGTTTAATTATCATTACTATTAATTACTAGCCATTATTCAAAATAATACAATTGATTAGTCGAGAGCTATTTATAGTAGATACATATAGCTACTACTATATACAACAACTACTACAAAACAAAAAGTCGAGAAATTAGTGACATTATCATCATCATTAACGTCATCTACAAAACTGAATACTTTAAAAAAATCCACAACAATCTTCTTCGTCGTTGTCGTCGTCTTATTGTATGTTTTAGAGTGACCACTACTCATCTTATCGTAGAAGATCTATTACTATTACTGCTTAAATATTGATGAAATTATTCGGCTTTTCTTCTCTCACATATAAATAGTCTGTCAGTCATAATAATAATTTATTTACATGAAAAAAAATTACACATATGTATATATATATAAAGGGTCATTGATAATTAA
>JAHZMT010000977.1:0-31594 GCA_027743785.1 Sinhomidia bicolor | reverse complement strand
GGCAACTATTTTTTTTTTCAAAACTGGAAACAAGTTGGATAGAATCAAGATAAGATATATTGCTACTTAACTAGCTCATCCACCACAACAAAATACAAATAATATATACAACATATACATATATATGTATATATAGAGCCACCTACACACAAGCATTCACGTAGAAAACAGCAACTTCGACTGTAGTTTATATATAATAAAATGGTTTAAAGTATTAGGCTCAAGTTGAGCACAAACGAACTAGTAATCAGCGAGGAAAAAAAAGTCTTTCATGGCAACTTGCTGCTGCTGCTGCACAGGAATGAGTGGGATCAGCAAAAGCAGTAGTAATGCTGCAGCCACCACCACCATCCACCAGGTTTTTACAAAAGTTCCGGAAACAATTAAGTCGTTCACAAAACCTTAACGAGCTCAGCCAAGTGTTTAGTATCCGTGATGATGATAGAGTTGTGGGAGCTTTTGAACGACGTACCTTTTTTCCTATTCCGACCGGTGCTGATGCTGCTAAAGCTGCTGGTATTATCATTATTATCGCTAGAAAGATGAGAGCAAAGCTAAAAGGAAACAAAAAAGAACGTTGCCGTACAGCGTTTAGAGTTTTTTGTTCTCTTGCTACATAGCCATCAGTATAAAAGCGACCTGTAAAATCTAATACAGCTTGATAAAAAAATAAATATATTAAAAGGAAGCAAAAAAGAACGTTGCCGTACAGCGTTTAGAGTTTTTTGTTCTCTTGCTACATAGCCATCAGTATAAAAGCGACCTGTAAAATCTAATACAGCTTGATAAAAAAATAAATATATTATATAAAGTACTGAATTGAATGTGAGCGAGTTGTTTTCCTTATATAAATGATTTACATGTATGACAGTCAAATTGAAAAGGAGAATTGGAGACTGTCTTCATCAACGATTAAAAAAGGATTCCAACCAAATACTTGTTCAGTCTGTGCTTGTCTTCTTATGCACAAACTTTAACTAATTCTATCACACTTGTGTATTTGTAGACAGCTGCCTATGTAAAACTGGCGACCTTTTTTCATCAACGATTAAAAAAAGATTCCAACCAAATACTTGTTCAGTCTGTGCTTGTCTTCTTATGCACAAACTTTAACTAATTCTATCACACTTGTGTATTTGTAGACAGCTGCCTATGTAAAACTGGCGACCTTTTCTTCTTATCAAAATCTCAAATTTGTTAATCAACTAACACATTATTATGACACAAGAAAAAGAAATATGAAGAAATTATTTACGCATAGTAGTGTGATAAATAATAGGTACAATAAACTACTTTTGCACTTGATCTTATCTCGCTGCTAACCAAAAGTGTAGTACAAAATTATCTTGTAAAAGTTATATACAAATATTTGGACCATGTACCATGTCGTGAAAAAAAGCACGTCTGTAGCTGCTGCTGCTGCTGCCGCCGCTGTTGTAACAACGCCCATATGCTACGCTCCAACAGAATGATTCTTTTTGTTTATCTATTTTTTTGTTTCAAACTCTCATAAATAATTGGTTCGTGCCAGAGTAGGTAACTTGAGAGAGAAAGAGAGAGAGAGAGAGAAAAGAATTGAATTTTTTTCCAACAGGAGCAACTTGTACTCTCTCGCAGACGAATAAGTGCTGGGATAACATCCGTCAGAAGATGATCCTGCAGTGTACAATAATATATATAAATAGATGTATACAAGCATCAAGAGGGAGAGGGAGAAAGAGAATGAGAGAGAGAGTTGATAGTTTGCTTATTGCAAAGGCAGAAAAAGAGAGTCTCTATAGCTCTCCATTTAAGAAGACAAGGCATCAAGTTTATACAACTCTTTCACACCCATTCACATGACTGTGTATGGACAAACATCTTTCTCTTGCCAGCCCGAGAAAATATAAAAAAAAGTGTTAGAATCTTGAGATCGTGCTGGGAGAGATAATGCACACTGGGTGCTTATTTTTCTCGATTTCTATGTGTCTTTCTCTTTCTCGCTCTCTCTCTCTTTCCAAGTTGCTGTTGTTCAACCCAAAAAAAAGAAGAATTTTATTAAAAGAAGAGCAGCTATCTCAAGCACGTATTTAAGACGATGAATATCTCTGGAAAAGAAGAAAGCTGTGTTGGGATAATGTGCGCCAAGGTATAAGTAAGTGGAACGGTTTGCTTCGGAGAAAAATAGAGGATGTCTTCTGTGTGATTACATTTTTCTCTCCTTTTCTCTTGCTCAACGGCATTCTTCGTTTTTCCTTCCGTATTCTTCCATTTTTTTCTTTTTTTCTCTCTCTCTCTCTTGCTCTCTCTCAAACATGCCTTTTCTCTTCTCGTACAACCATCAAACATCTTTTTCTCCATTTCCAGCTCAAATGATGTAATAGCGGGAAAAAGTATAAGAGAAAAGTAGGGAAATATATATAAATAATCGTGTGAGAGGGAGATTGAAGGGAAAAAAATACAGAAAAAAGAAGAATGAACAACAGCAAGTTCCCACATAAGCATGCGAAACCATGTCGTGTGTAAAACTACAAGTTTTGAGGAGGAGAAAAAAAATATATAGAGAAGCGCACGTCTTTCCACTACTAAACTCTGGTGAATGTCAATACACTTATTACAAAGGTAAATACACACATTATTGCGACTGGTGCTGTAGGCAGTGGTAGAAAAAAACTAGTTTTTTATAAATAGATATACGTAAAAGATTATGTAACTTTCTCCGGGATAGTGCATAGGTAATGCGTACTATGTTTTATAGTGCTTGTTGTTAATTTAAATATGTATGTTGATAGAGAAGGGAAAAGGGAAGGGAAATAAAATAAAATATTGTGCAAATAGCCCCATGCTTTGCAGAGAAGCTATTTCTTTTTTGACGCGATAGACAAAAAGCAAAACGACTGGTGAGTATGTATCTATATACGTACTTTCACGTATAGTATGTGTTACTCACATCTTTTTATTATTATTATTAAACGTAATAATATTCCTTTCAACTTTATCATCATCATCATGATCATCGTTCCTGTTGAACGCATTATCTGCCGAAAAGAATGAGAGAGGGAAAAAAGGCACAAGAGTGTATCGGGAACTCGACGGGAGTACATGATCTCACTCAGTAAGCAGTAATGCCACTACCACCACCACCACCATTCTAGCATAAATGCATACCTAAAAAAGTGAGAGAGAGAGAGTTGGTAGGCATACTTGGCTACCAATAATACCCTATCTTTTTTTTCTCAAGTAAGCTTATATGCTCGTTTCGAGTATACTCAAAAAATAAATGCAATTATGCCAGTACCACCACTACTACTACTGTGCATGTACCTAGGTGTCTTGTCCAAAATTTTTGGAGCAAAACAAGGGGAAAATTGGGAGAAAGAAAAGAAAAAAATAAAGAAAGTAGACACAGCCAGCACGCTAGAAGAGCAAGTATGTAGTAATTGTATGAAAAAAGTGAACAATGTATATACAAAAAGAAGACTAAGACTAAGAAGAAGAAGACGAAACTTAAGAAAATAGAGAAAAAGAAGAAGAATAAGAAGAAGAAGCGCGTTTCACCATTTTACTCCATGCGGCACGTGTTCCCCCAATCGATTTTTTACCCTATACTGTCAAAAGAAACTTGTGCTGCTACACTTTTTTAAGGACATATAAAACTATCCTCCTCTCGTTTTCTCTTTAATGCCAGCTCTACAACTGGCAGCTATTAAAAATATATATACTTTTCTCTACGTACAATGCCTATGTGTAGTTACTCCATAATAGCGAAGCTCTCTTTCTCTCTCGCCTGTTTTCCCTGGAACAAGCCAGTGTTGTGTATGTAAATGTGAATATCTACCTAGTTATTCCTAGCACTATTCTGAACACTACTGGCACATTCCGTAGAGTATTTATAAACTGACAGAAACCTTGAATAGGCTTTATGTGTATAAGCATGTATATAAGATGTGTCACATGTAACCAGAATATTTTCGTGTAAGTGTGTGTGTGTGTGAGAGAGTGTGTGCGTACAATTAAAAGAGTACAATAGGAGTAAAAGTTGCTGCTGCTGCTAGCTTGCTGCAGACTCCCACTACTGCTATCACCATCACCATCACCGCCACCCACAGTTTCTACCACATAACTGCAGATAAAGTGCTATCACCTCTATTTACTTTTGTATACATGGCTTCGTCATTGTTAAAATAAACTTGGGTAAATGAAGAGAGATAGTTGCCTATCGGTGGACTAGTATAGATGTACATATGTAAGAAGGAAGATGTACATAGATTACGTAATATACATAATAATACTACCGCGTAGCAAATCAATATTTGAAAGCATGTGCCGTACATCCTTCTACTATTTGCTTTTTACTGGCAAGTTGCTCCCTCTTTCTTTCTCTCTCTCTCTCTCTCACTCTCTTGTTCTCTCTTGCTTTCTCTTGCTTTTTCCAGTCATTTTCTGCGGAATCGATGCATGAATTCCTGGAAGAGGAAGCTGGAAACGGAGAGAGAGCAGCCCAGTGTAGCGATGATTCATGGACTTTTGCCTTTTTGTAACATGCTTAATTTATTTCTTTTCACTGAATAACCTACACAGACTACGTAGGTTCATATATCTATACTGGGTTTTACTTGGTGACTTGTTAAAAAATATTTTTTTGTGTTTTTTTGTGTTGAAGGAAGGCAGCAAAAGGAGAGAAGAATGAGATAAACACGAACACACACACACACAGTGAGAGAAAACGAGAGAGATGGAGAGAGGATGGCTCATTAAAGCGAGTGCAGTGCTAAAAGGGAATTATTCTCATGTCATGATTTAATGTAGTAAAGTCAGGAAAGAGAATATGATGACGATGAAAAAAATTGGAAGGACTCTCTCACCCGCTGAAAATCCTCTCTCTCATATTTTTTCTTGACAATTATGTCTGCTCGACAACACACTCTTTGCTTTATAATAACTCTACTCGTAAAAAGACCAGAGGGGGAAAAGCAAACGCTGTGTTGTGGTGTGGTAAAAATGACGCGGATATGATGATATGAAGGAAGGCCAAGTGATGATGGGCTACTACTACTACTGGTAGTTTTGCCGCCGGGTCAAGAAATCAGAGAGTTTCCCTTCCTTTCTCGCTTGATTTCATTTAGCAAAAGAGAGTCGATTCGGATACTTTGTACTGGTAAAAATATAAAGTTTTTCGATCTTGTTCACCAAACTTGTTTATTTATTTGTGCGGCGGCATGACTTGAGCAAAGTGTGGAGTTTAGAGGATTTTGCGTTTAAGCTCTTGTCTGTGTGTCAACACAAGAATCGATGTTCATAGTCATAGTCATCATCATCATCATTGCCCTTTCTTCAAAGGAAAAACCCCCTGGGCACAGGGCGCAACCGAAGAAAACTCAAGTTTTTTTTTCGTTTTTTTTCTTCTGTCAATTAAATTTTATCTCGAATCATTTAACTCACTGTGCTTCTCTTCTCTTCTGAACAGTTTTGATGTGTGGGGCTAAAAGATACCTTCTGGCATAACCATTTCTCATTCACCAACAGCAAATGTAATTAAACACACAAGTGTGCGCTACTTTTTTTCCGGGAGAAAACCCAAAAAGATATCATGATTTCTATTTTCTGTAGCTTTTAGCTCAAGACGAAAAGGCAACACGGCAAATGAAGCCAATTTTATGATAAAAAATGGTAGGAGGAAAAAAAAGAGCATGAATATTTTAGGCATCACCGCATCGTCTCCATAACATGCAATATTTTTTTCCTGTTTTTTTTTTCTGTTTCTCTCTGCCTTTGAAAAGTTGGAGTGTAAAATGGATAGACTTTAAGTTAAAGGTGGTGGAGGAAAGTGTGCACACGTATAGGTAGGTGTGGTGGCTGAAAAATGAAATATTTTCATGTGGATTATTGTGGGGAGAAAAATAAAAAAGGCAAGAATATAATCAACTGCTTAAAACAAAATGAAAAGAGAATGGATATTTATGCATGTGTACATGTCTGCCTGTATGTATGTATGTTTGCCTGCTTGCTTGCTTGTGAGAGCAAAACCAAGCTAACAATTAACAAAAAAAACTACATTCACATGAAAATGAAGCGTTTTGAGTTATTTTTTTGTAGAGGAAAGCGCAATTATAAGAACCATGGAACAGTGCCCACGACGACGACGATGCCAATGTTAAATAGCATTGAACAATAGTAGAGAAACAGACAGCAAATATGTACATACATTTACAAGCAACGGCAGGCAAACAAACAGACATGGCATTTGAATTAGAGAAACGAAGACTGCATGAAAACTATTGAAAGTAAAATAATTATAATAGTAACAACGACGAAACTATGGTTGCATGTCATGAAGGTTTTGTTGTTGTTGTTGTGTTGTTGTTGCTGTTGTTGTTATTCTTCGAAATGCATGGAGTTATTTTGGAGTGGATTTTCCCTGCGAGTTGGTAAGTACTACACCAAAAAAATAACACTACTCATTCTTCTTCTCCTCTTTCAGCCAGCCTGAGAAAAGTAGAGAGTATTACGGGGAAGCTCTTTCGTAATTAATGAAAGTTAATTCAGCCTTTCCATTGGAAATTACACTGGCTTCGCTTTTAAGGATAATAACGTTGCAGCATGCAACGTTATTGTTGTTGTTGCTGTTTCCTAATACTATCACCATCACCGCCACCAACTTACCATCACTGTTGCTAGAATAGGTAGAAGAATGGTGGTGGAAAAGGAGAAAAAATAGAATAGCTATAATGTGTACATAATATACCTACCTACCTATGTCGATTTCCTGTGAATTAAAAAAAAATACTTGAGTTGAGTTTTTTTTCTACCTGTGCTATGCTGCTGCTATAAAGATATGCTGATGATGGTGATGGTACTTACATGTGTTCGTTTTAGAATAAAAATGAAAATAATGTTGGCAATTTCCTACACTATGCTTTACTCTATAGCTGTGCTGGATACTGTCATCCTCTAAAGTTTAACAGTTTAACAATGTGCCATTATCTGCAGTAAGACCAACAATTATCTGCTGCAATTCAATTAACCAATTTTGGTTACATTTTTATGAATGGACAAAGGGCTATCTTTTGATTGTGCAAGCAAAAATCACGCTACTGGAACATTTTTTTTGCAAATTTTTTTTACATACCTAAATGTTTTTTTCTCTGCGATTTTGAACGTGACGTAATTCAATTATGGTAGAATATACATACGGTGACATTATGAAAATAGGGATGGAGAGTCGCAAGATAAAAATTTCGTTTCCTTCCCATCAACTGTATTAATTAATTTTTGCTTTCGTGATACGCTGTAAAAAAAATAAGCAGAATTCAATTTACATGCAGTCGCAAAATTACCCGCTACAAAGTTTTTTTTTGTAATCAGACAATACAGACACACAGTGTGTTGCAATGCGAGTGAGCAAGTAAAAATATCTGATAATCAAATTGACAACAAGATGGGCAGCCTATTTTTAAACACGTTGTTTTTCTACTCGTTTCATACAGTAGTATTCATTAGTAGCAGCATTCCATTTCCCATTTCCCAGAATAGCGAATAATGTCGTGTGGCATTTACTCTACCACAAAACAGAACCCAAAATCTGTGGTTATTATAGGCCACTCTGTTAGACCATTCGATAAAAGTTATTTACTACGGGCAGGTATTATTTGACGTGTATCATCATCATCGTGTGTGTGTGTGTGTACTTTTATTTAGCAATCCATAACCAACATCAATAATAATAATACAATGTCGATATTTCCCTGTCCTATTTATAATATCCCCACCACGCTAAATATGTAACTGATCAACGAATAAATACCATTTATTAATCATATTATACATACACTAATCAAATTAATATTTACTGTCCTCGTCGTCAATGTCACATTTAGAATATACAACGTACGTATGTTTGTTCGTACGTACAACTCGTTTACTCAATCTCCATATACATGAGTCGTGTTATTTTAGCAGTCAACCACACAGCAAACTATACAGCCAACCGCATACCCTTCCTTATTACTATAATTATCATGCAGACAGTTCATTCATACAGAGCGTGATGGTAGCAGCTAAATCGAGCATATCTGAATTATATAAATTGTGCAAAACCATTTCCATTTCCATTTGCTTTCATCATCATCATCATCATCGTCGTCGTCATCACCGACACCAATCATCCTACTTTACTAGCATGCTCATCCAACCAAACATATTAAAAACATCTTTTTCATCTTCTCACGTGTAGTCTCTCTGACATTCCTCTTTTCCGACAACATACTTGGAAGTACTCACGCACCTTTCACCCTTTCCCAAACCAATTACCGACTCATTCCAGACTAGATAAAATATGATGTAATCCAATTTCTGGGAAAAGTAAGGAGCCCAAGCATGTGAGTAGTAGTACCGGCACGAAGGTTAAGAGAGAAAGAAAGAAAGAGGGAAAGGCATTTCACAAAAAATATCGGAGGTAAGTATGTGTACGGCTTCTCTTACCATGTGTCTGTATCATCCTCCTCATCAGTGTCAACATATTGCATACTACGACATATATTGTCTGTCTGAAAAACTTTTTTTATGCTATTATTCTGCACCGGTGAATTTCTTCTTTGAACGGAAGAGTTTTTTTTAGTAGAAATTAAATTTGAACGTGTTAGAATTACTGCCACATACATTCAATATTATTCTCTCGTTTTTCATTTCTTTTTTTCACCACCATCAAATCCATTACTTTACTCATCCTTACATATAATATGTATGTATGTATACACACCTACGCCTATAGCTTTGCTTAAAAAACCCTATAATATACAGTTTTGTTAGTGAACACGTTCTATTCTCAACGTAAACCAATATCATTTCATGGCACACACACACACAGCCTCAGCAGCTCCTGTAAACAGTCCAGTTTAGTACTGCTGCTGCTATTACAAAGCAAAACTATGTGATTTTGATGTGACCATGATGCTATTATGAAAAAAAGAGAAAAAAAACAAGAATGATGATGATGGAACCACACAGCAGCAGCAGCAGCAGCAGCAGAAGCAAAAAACTGTGTGTGTACTAGTTAGTATTGCCGATTGCCATTGGTCTGGTGCTGTTAGTGGTAGTAGTGGTGGTGGTGGTGAAGCTGTATATAAAAAAATGTTTGGGAGGAGAAGTAAAAGAATAAAAAAGCGTGTGCTTCTTTATTCTCCTCAAACCAAGCGTCGTGTGTGTGTGTAATATTTATTGTGTGCGGGAGAGGTCAATGCCCTCCAAACATATGCCGAAAATCTTAAATGGAAGAGATGCTTCTACAGTTATAGCTAGCTATAACAGGGAAATAGAAAAATATAAAATTGTAGCTTTATAGTAAAAACCAGTAGTAGTAGTGGTAGCATTACAAGTAGAACTACTATATAGTAGTATAGTATTTATAGTAGTAGTACTGATAGTGATGATGACTAACTATATAACTTGTTCTTTCAACGAACCGCACTGCCATGCCACCACCACCACCGCTACTACTACTACTACTACTGCAATTGCTTTTCTTATTCTTCTTCCTCCTCCTCTGGCGTTTTCTATTGCAGTTTACAATGTAATTCCAGTGTGTATCGTCATCATGAGCATTGAATCGAGCATCAAGCATGCTTTCGTCGTACTCACGTTCTACGTGTTGTATGGAGCGAGAATCATGATGACGATGCGATGATGATTATTATTATAGGTATAATAATAATAATAATAATAATAATAATGCGATTCTCTTCTTCTTCTTCTCCTCTTCTTCTTATTCTACTACTACTACTTCTCCTCCTCCTTCTCTTCTCTCTTTTCTCTCCGAGGAGAATAATTCTCCGCTAAAAGCACATTAGAACATTTATTATTGCATGTAGAATAGGAGAGCGTAATAAAAATCTTGGTGTGTATTATAAAAGACATGCATGTATAAATATATAGGTAAATATGCTGCACAAGTAGTAGTTTAGCATTGTCGTGACTAATGCTGGTCTTTATAATAAATTCGTGATATAATCATATGTAACATGAATATGCTTAGCACATGAAAGAGAGAGAGAGAGAGAGAGAGAGAAAATAATGGGAAATGTAGTATTAGGTGGGTAGGTAGGTATAACAATAGTGCTGTTGACTGACTGACTGTTCTGTACACTTTGCCTTTTTATATGTAGTTATACTCCTCGCGTCTTGTTAAAATGCTGCATTACTCACATGTTATAAAGGGAAAAAAATCATAAAACCCCGGAAGATGCGTTACGTTTTTCGAATGGGGGTAAGGGGAAACTCGCGCAAAGGGTTCTATAATATATAATAATAATGTATATTATACGGTTCTGCATGGCCAATGACCGCAGTTTTATAATGGCTTATTAGCTACTCTACATAATATACTACTTTCAGTTCATCACATTGGACGATGATGATAGGCGCCTTTGAAAAAAATCCCATTGCATATAATAAAAAGGACGAAATGCACGTTGTGATAAAGCTTTAGTCAGAACAAAATTATGGCCCTTAAAAGTTTGTTTTGAAAGAAAAGTAGAAAATTACAGTGAGGATAGAGTGTCAATAGAGTATTGTGGAAATGAGCAGGGAAATTGCACTAGTTTGTGCAGATTTTCACTCGAGATATGTACGTGTGTAGATATGTGTTTCTCTGAAGAAAAAAAAGTTTGGAATGAGTCACACAGTGCTAGAAATCATAATTGAACACTATCCAATTCATCACAGCAGTATGGCGAATAACGCGAAAAATGTGAATTTCATTAGAAAATTGATCTGAAAAGTTTTTCATAGAATGCTTTTATCTCTATATATATATATATGGAACAAGATGGTGTATTAATAGAATAAGATAGAAGAACTTGAGAAAGAAAGATCGTGCTGGTGAATAAATATTCTAAAATGGTTGAATTTCCAAACAGGATGCGTCATCAGCAGCTACTTGAATATAGCCCATTCAAAATACACATCTTTTGAGATTGCCACCGTTCATTCTTAAAAATGACTTATTTGCGCAAGTAGCCCGCATTGATTTTTAAGAAAAGTAGGAAATACTTTTGAATACATTTTATTCACAAAAATGGCTAATATTCCATTCATGACGAAAGCAAAATGATAGCAGATAGAGAATTTTTAAGAAAAGTAGGAAATACTTTTGAATACATTTTATTCACAAAAATGGCTAATATTCCATTCATGACGAAAGCAAAATGATAACAGAGAGGAGAAACTACCTGTACAAATTTTGGAACTCTATACCATCCATATATTATAAAAATTTTGAAAATTTCTTTTTCATTTTCCATAATTATCATGATGGTTCCACCCATCTTTCTTTGTTCTCTGTTTGTGAAATCATACACAGGTATATATACTGAACTGAACGATATTAATTACTTTATGGACTCAAGCGAGATCGAGATCAATAGCTAGCAGCAACTTTTATCTGGAAAATTTATTCACATTTTACTTTACAATGTAAAACGTACATCCTCATCTTCCCTTTCAAAGACAATAATATGTGTAACTTAAAAGAAGAAAACAATTTATGTTATGAAACTAATTTCTTTGCTCTACCGCAAAATGAATTTTTGTGCTGCCATTAACATCCTATCTATTATAGATATTGATTAAATATAGAGAATAAAGAAAACTACCTACCTACTTTCTTTATTTTATTGTCAAACTTAAAATTTTTTTTTAATTGAAAGTGATCAGAACAGAATTAAGTATAGCGTCCCATATTTCAACACTCACTCCCGTCTTCCCACATTATTGTTATGAATTTAATAAAGTTTACAACAAACATATATATTGCGCAACCCAAAAAAGTATAATATTTCAACCAGGTACTTTTCTTTCACAAAAGAAGAACGACCAAGGAAATTCCTTCATTTGAATAATATTACGAAATCTTCAAGATCATATATCCACAGAGCATTGCGCTACAAAGAAAACATGCATAATAATACTGATTAAAGTAGATAGTAGTAAAGCACATAGCAGTAGGCACGTAGGTATATTTTATTCCGAAGAAGTTGACACTGGTACGAGAGGTACACACGTACATACCTACGCACAATACGCACAACTACTTACAGCAAGTTTCCATTCTTCTGAACGTATTTACAAAGTTGGGCCGGGCGGGTTCACTTTTTAGAACAGCAAGGCATTATCATGGCATCGCATCATCAGTCACTCTTACTTTTTCCTCCTACACGTGCCGTACAAAATTCTACAGACACGTGGAAGCTGGAAAAAGGCTTATATTTTTGTTGTCAAGTTGAAGGAACTCATCCTCCTTTAGTCTCTCTGTATTATTGCCACCACACAAACACACACACAAAAACAAAGTTTACATCCGCAACTGCTTTGCTCCTCTTCCTATTATTATTATTACTATTATTATTAGTAGGTAGGTATACTACTTACGTGTATGTATGGCCCAACAACGGTTCCTCCAGAGCAGAGAAGAGATACACACAAAAGTAAACTGGTGGTGGTGGTGGTGGTGTGGTGGCATCTTCTTTCATTCCTTGTTTCTGTGCATCCATTATTATTAGTTGGAGGAGTCGATTTTTCGTCCTCCTGCTAGCTAGCTGTCACTTTTCTTCTAGAACTTGCTGTGAAGGTAAAACGAAATCATTATTATGATTATACGTCCTATTATCTGCAGCGTATTTTGGTTATCTTTTATTACCAGATATTTAACTCAAAAGCTGTATTATAAATCGGATGATAACAGGACATTAAAAAACGTAAGCAATGACATAAGAGTAATTTAAATAAGAGCAGCAGTAACAACAATAAAAACTGCATGGAATGTGTACTTTTTAATGTGTAAATACTCACTACTTTTAATGCAAGTATGTAGATAAGAACATGCAACGCTGCACAGGGCAAAAGCAATAAAATGTCCATTCTAAAATGAAGCCTTCTCTCTGCTCTAGTGGATATATTAAGGACATGTGACAAACTGTGTTTTAGAAAGGAAAACAGTTTGCAATTTGTTATTAGTTCTATTTATTCTTAAAATATAATTGCTTCTTCTAACCATTGACTGATTACGTTATCATGAAGTTATTATTATTATTGATAATAACAACTTGCATAATTATTTATTCATTCATAATTCATAATATTATGCAGTTAAGCTCGATTGAACGTTTTTTGTTTGACAAAAAAGTTAAACTAAATGGAAAATGGTACACTTGGTGCCATCTATGTTCGCAGTCAGAAGAACGCGCTGTAATAATAATATAATAATAATAATAATAATAACTGCTTTCACTTTGTCTCTCTTTTTTGAAGCTTCTCGAGTTCTGTACATGTACATGTAGTTCTGCTTTGCTTTGCAACTATAGTAATCGCTAGTATCACACTGCCCCGCACCCAGTCAAAAACTTGCTGGTGGTGAGCGCGGGCTCTGCTGTCTCATGTGTATACCAAATAGTAAGAAAAATCAGTCAACAGAAACAACGGACAAAATTTTCTGATCTGCTCTAGCTCTGCTGCCTGTACACTTGTAGTTGTTGTTGTTGTAACTCTTTGCTGGGTTTCCTCACTTTGGGTTTTTGTTTCATTTTCGTATTTATTCTCTGTTTTCTTTGCTTATCTACAAAGGATAAGATTAAGGGCCTCTTTTGAACACGATTACTACTTTGTCATTGTCATTGACATAATTAAAAGTGGCGAGGGAAAGGAGAAGGGTAGGAGAAGGCTGTCGCTGCTGGGTTTAGTAATATTAATTTTTTAACGTGTGTGTGAGCAGTTACTTACTCAGCTCAGCAGTTGCAAGCAAAAAGTGTTAATCATTAATTTAAGCTCAGTTTGAGGATATTGTCAAGAGGTGAATTAGGGGCAATGGGTAGTGAACCTATAAAAATTGTGACCATGGACGAATGGATGAAGAAATTTCTTGCTAATCCGGAGACATTGTCGACGTCAAAGCAAAAGGAGGAAGTTGTCAAGACGTTTGTGGTAAGATAAAACGATATATTTATTCAAACGATTGTCAGCATTAATAATATGAGGGTAGTGTAGTTTTTAGTGCTATTTGTGAACTAAGCTACGTTTCTGTTTGTCATTTGTACTTTAGGAATTTAAGAGCTTGGAGAATAAGGAGCTGTACGAGAACAGGGAGCAATTGAAGGATGTTTGTCGTCGCGTTGCGGATTATGTATCACAGACAAAGACGTCGATTATTAACAAAGATCAAGTTTTGACGTTGGAGCCATTTTATGCCAAAGTCGTTGATTTTACTCTGTCCTTGGCGTTAGTAAGTGTTGACATTCCGGTACTTTTCAGGAATGAAACATGCCTTCTGGAAACACTGACATCTCATTTGAGTGACAACTACAAGGATCTTGACCAAGCGAGAATGCTCAAAGCAATTGAAGTATTGACTAGAGGGATTAGTGTGTCTTGGTCTGCTCCATATTTAACGTACTTGATAAAGGAGACGTTTAAGGTACTCTTGGCTCCCAGCACATCACCGGAAACTTCCTTGTATGGCTTGCGAATCATTACAAATTTGGTTTTCCAAAATCAAATTTGCTTGAACATTGTGTTCAGAGATACTAGTTATGCATTGGTGTTGAAACGCGTCATATCTTTGATGTCTGACAAATATTCAACCCATGAACTGACTACAATGGCGCTCAACTTCTGCTACCTTACCGATAAAGCAATAAGTATGCGACTGTCGACGCAAATTAATAATATTAGGAACGCTTTCCGCGAAATTCAAAAGAAAGTTGAGACTGAAAATTTTAAGGATGTGCAAGGTCTTGCATCTACTATATACTACATTACACTATGCGTCAGTACGGCTCTCAGTAGATGTGCAAAAGAATACCATGAAGCTGGCACAGAAAGTTCCCAGGATAGCAGCAAAGAAAAAACAAATGTGAAAAAGGTTGTGGAGGAAATATCTGGGATTGTCTTTTCTAGATTTTTCCCTAAACTGATTCCCTTACTGCGAACTAAAAATGGCCAGATTGTGGTAGTTTCTTTGCTCAAGTTGATGAAGGCGTTATGCCCCAATGATTTACCTGTGGAAATATATGAAAATCAGTGGGTAAGTGTACTTATTATTTTCATGAATTACAGATATTATGCAACTGAAGTTTATAATTGTGATTTCAAACTATTTAATCTGTGTAGGGAACCTTTGCGAAATCTCTAAGCGAGTTGTCGATGGTGGTATTGCCCAAATCCGTTGCTCAATTTCCAGTACTGGAAACGCATTTGCATTTTGTCGACCGGATTTTATTATCAAAGAGCTCAATCTCTGCGGAGTCTTTCAAATACGCCTTGAATAAATGCGAGATTGTCGTTTCCTTGAATTATATTGATTTATCGAAAAACATACTAACGATCAGACTGGTAAGTGTAATCATTCACATCAGAAATAATAATTAAGTGATTGATTATTATATATCTATTTGATTATTAATAAGGGACTTGATGATATTTTAGCTCAATCGATTGAATGTCCTGGATAATTCACAAAGTAGGATGGATGGTGGCGACTCGGTGACTTCCAAGATTTCAGCGCTTCTTAACGAAGAATCTCTCTGGAAACTTTTAACCGAGCTCCTTTCTGAGAAGACTGACGAACACGTATTTCGACTCTCTTGCATTGAGATGTCTACTTGTGTAATAGAAATCGCGTCTATATTTACTAAGATGGCAAAAAGCACAAAAAGGCTCATGGAGATTTTGGAGAACGAAAAAACATGGTTTCACATAGCAAATTGTATCGAGAACGGAAACAACGAAGAAACAATAGGCCTAGCAGTGACACTGCTTGGAGCTGTTGGATTCTCTACAAAGTGGTAAGTCCATTGTTTCCAATAAATTAAATTTTGAAAATTTTGAATATATGTAATATGAAGTATGTAACATTTCAATTTAAAAATATTATCCTAGTCATGCCGGTGTCACAAGAAATCTTTTAAAAATGAAGGCGACAACATGGTCATCTTCCAATTCTGGTGTGATTTTACCAGAACGAGGAGTTAATCACGCTCTTGCTACTGTGGGAAAGAATAAATTGAACGTTAACTTGGAAATGTTTAATCAAAATTATGAGCAGGTAGAAGCAATATATCGTAGCGTATCGCTTCTTCGTCTATTAATACTACTATAACTAAAAATTATAACTAAAATAATGTGTGTTTTGTTGTCTCGAATGTTGTAGGGGAACGATGTGACCATGGACTACATTCTTTCGTGGTACAAACTTAAAACTGACATGATTGAATTGGAGCTCTCGAACATGCAGGAGCATGCTTCTCAGTTGGATCAAACTATTAAACAGCAAAAGGCTTTGGTAAAATTAAAGTTATTATATCAGATTGTTTCACATATGTATTATTAAATAAATATTGTGCTATAATATTTTGTTATTGGTCCATTTCTATCCTCAGCTCAATAAACAGTCGGAACTGGTTGCTAAGTGTGCCATTTCGTCTGCAAATCAGAAGAAGGACTATATTGATTTGAAAAAACAACTGCAGATTACGGAAGAAAAGAAACAAGAACTATGTGGGAAACATGCGAAAGTACGCTTATAAGTTTGTGTGACTATTATTTTTTAAACCTATTTGAGAATATATTTATACAATGTTAATGTTTTCTTTTCATAGAGCGTGGAGTCTTTCCGTCAACAACTATTTTACCAGGAAGGCGTGTATAAAGGAAAATGTAATAGATTATTAACTGTGGAAACGGAATTGAAAGATCTAAAGAACACAAGTGCAGGTACACACGCGTGTTTTGTTTATCATGGTGTATTGCTAATTTGCAGATGGTTCTGGCTAACATGATATATTTCTTACATGTAGAACTAAAAACCACACGGGACGAAGCCGTTGATGGTATGCAACGAGCTACCACGGAGAAACGAAAATTACAAGAGAAACTGGAAGAAGTCGAAAAGGTTAATTACTTAATATTTACAATGAATAACGTTAATAGTTATCAAAGGTTTAAAGCAAACTGCTTTTTTATTGCTAATTAGAGTTACAAGACAACTCGGCAGAGATTGTCCACTGTGGAAAATGATCTCAAGAAAAGTGAAGAAGCACGGAAAACCGCAGAAGCTCAGTTGGAGGCGGAACGACGGAAGACCGAAATTATTCAACAAGTACTGGGAAATCGTCTCAATTAATTGAATGTATAGTTGATAGAATAATCGTGTCATTTTTGTTATATGCGCTGATGTACAAAAGGTTGATCGTCAAGTATTGTTTAATCAGAGTATAGTTGTAAATTGAAGTGAGATTTTCGTTAAAAATGATTTCTAGAAATATTCGTCCATATTCACGTACCGTACAGCTTTCTTGTCAGAATACAAAATTTTTGTGTCATTTTTTTCTCCGTCGCCCTCTAAGTATTTCTTTTTAAAAAATATAGTTAGTTTTAAACTTGTATTTAAATATTCATTTTTAATATTATGACTATTGTGCTTCTTAATGTCACGAACATGGAACTGCAGTGCGCTTGAAATTCTTCAAATTCTGGTTCGAGTACTTTTAATTCTTTTTATACAGAAACTTTGGTATGAGCCGATATACGTTTTTATGCTATGTAATGTACGATGTTGGAGAGTTTTTTTGTAATGAATAGCTCATCTATTTTATTAAGTGACTTTTAGCATCCAGGGAAACTATTGTACTAATTTTATACAGAATGAATAAATAAATTTTCAGGGATACATTGTTGTTCTTTCTTGAAACCTACGACTAGCGATGATATCCTAATCTATTGACTGCAATAAAAATGTACCTTACTATCGATTAACTAAACTTTGACATTGACTTATTTCGGAATCCAATTTATGAATTTTATCATTTTTAGCAATAATTAAAAAAAAAAAACAATAACAATAAAAAGAGCCGAGAAATGAAGAAATTAAACTTTATTTTTCACTAATTAATTTTTGCATAATCTCTGTAACTTTTTTCATGTCCAACTTCTCTTCAGCACTTTCTTTAACTAATGCAATCAACTTGTTAAAATGTTTTGTTTTCTTCTTTGTCTTAAAGTCATGGACTAATTTCGGATTTGCATCAATAATACGATTGCACACCTCTTGAATCCTTTTATCGTCAGTTACCATTAGCCATCCTTCCTCCTCCACAATCTATAAAAATAGAGAATAATTTTTCAACATAGTGAACATATCAGAAATATTACAGATAACAAGAGTTTGCGCACCTGCGTAGCAGTTCGTTGGTCTCCGTTGAACAAGAGAGGCAAAATATTTTTTGCTGTGTTTGCATGTATTTTACCACTTTCAATTAAAGAGATAATCTCAGCAATGGCCACAGGTTTGATAACTCTAGAAAGAAACATTAAATTGTTCTGTTAACAGTTGGAATAACAAAAGGCTTTACAATAAGAATTAGCTAAACAATAAGCAAGAACAATGTACATGTTATCAAAAGTCAATTCTCTGTCATTAAGTTCCTTCATGACGTCAGTCAATAGAACATTTCCAGCTCGAACGCCGTATTCCGCAGGAATGCTACTCATTACAGATTTGAAGTACTGAGTACAACCAGGGGTGTTCTAAAAAAGGAAAACAAACGTTGCAGCACAGGTTTGTATACAAATATCTTGATAATTTGAATTAGTTTGACTGCTATTCCTACTAGTACTTACCAATATCACATGAGCTGTTTCTATTCGAAGTTTAAAGGCTGTCATGAGATTCTGCCTTACATTCTCAGGAAGATCACATATCCTGGTCCTGATTCGTGCAATATTTACTTGATTAGGTTTTGTATCGTTGAGATCAGTTGTGTCTTCATAAAGCCGTAATGGCGGAAGATTAGGCTCGGGCATGAAACGGTAATCCTGAGTGGGAAGCATAATAAATGACAAATCATTACATCAGGTTGGTCATTGTGCGCATTCAAAGTTTCACACTCAAACACATCCGTTGTGTACACAAGAGTTTTACCTGTTGAACTTCCTTATCACGCATTGGCAGCGTCATTTTATTTTCCACATCAAACGACCTAGTCTCATTAGATACAGTACCTCCAGCTTCAAGCACTCCAATCTGCCTTTCAATTTCGTATTCAATAGCACCAACCAGTGACCGTAAGCTGCTTAGATTTTTAACTTCGGTTCTAACGCCCAAGGGATGCCCTATCTTGTTAACTGATATATTAGCGTCCACTCTTAACGCTCCCTCTGTTGGCAACAAATTATTAATTAGAGAGTGTTAAAAGAATAACCAATTAAAAATTAAAACTTTGAATGCATTTATCATAATGATCTCATTGACTACTAACTTCTTACCTTCCATACGACAGCTGCATGTGTTTAGACCTTGCAATACCAAACTTAATTCCTTGACTAGTGCAGCCGCCTCTTCTCCAGTAGCCAAATCAGGCTGGAACACAATTTCCATTAAGGCGATTCCAGCACGATTCAAATCAATTAAACTCCTGTACAAAGTACAAGTTATTTAGAATGTCCAATGCCCAAGGTTGTGTCGAACATAATAATGCATTGTAATTAATTAATGGTTGACCTGTCTAATTCAGTATCGTGCAAACTTTTACCACTGTCTTGCTCCAGTTGAATCTGACGAATGCGACACGATTTGTAATATGGTTTAGTTTTTCCGTCAGAAAGGATGACCAAAAATTTAAAGTTCCCATATTCCGCTATTGGTTTTCGTTGTTGAGTAATTTGATAACCAGCCTGTTATATAAAATTCAAAACTGTATCGCATTAAAACGGAAGCTAATCAAACGGTGCTTCAATGTGATTTTCACTAATCATTCTTACCGGTAAATCGGAATAAAAGTAATGTTTCCTATCAAAGGTGGATACCATATTAATTTGACAAGACAATGAAGCAGCTGTTGCAATTGCAGCCTCAACGCACTGACGATTGATTATCTGAATAAAACAAAATTGGTGTATTAATATAGTTATAATTCCATATTAATGCGAATATATTTACTTGTAAGCTGATCATACTGGCAATGTTCCCGGGATCGAGCCGTCAAAAAGGGACACCAAACTATTTACTGGAGCACCAAATTGGGAACTTGCGGGTGAGAACAGTTTGGAATTCACCTGAATTTGAGCATGTACTTCCAATCCAACGACGCTTTCCCACCCAACCCTATGTCATGCATTCGTTACAAACACACCAAGATTATAGTTGGAAATGGTAAAGCATTATAATGCTTAGTGAATAGTAAATTAACATTTGATCCTACCCAACTTTTTCCACATTGTTGATTGCCGTAGAAAGACCCCTTATCAAATTTCTTTGCAATGCCCACATCATGGCCCAGTAATAGTTATCCAGTCAATTACTAACCGCAACGTGCATCCAACCAAACTGAAGGACTAATTTATTTATACATGGAAAATACTTTGTGTTCAAAATCTTTAAGTACCATATCTTGACTTTTGAACGTTAATTTCAGACTACAAAATGCTTTACAGTATTAATGTGATAGGTATTATTAACATCTACTCACTAAGCAATGAAATTATATTTCAAATATTGTCCTATTTACTACATAATTTCTACTTTCAACTTTTATGATTCGCGTGTGGTCGTACTTTTATCTTCCCGTAAAAATTCACAGCTGGTGCCAATACCAATGCTTATTCCATAGACGTTCTTTTTCTTATGCCTTCACGTAATGAAAAAAGTTACACTTACAGTCTATTGTAAAGTAGTTCGTTCGTTTATTTCATGATCTGCTTGACTCAGTATGTAAACAGAACAACAATTAATTAAGAATTATAAGTATATTCTGAGGTGAGGTGCCAGAAGATGATGTCATCATTCTGCAACGAGAGTGTAAAGTTACATACTAGAATAATATCAACAGTTGCCATTAAATTATTAGATTAATTTGCAAAAACTTACTCTTGTCAACATTCGACTTTTTTCTTCCTCTAAGAGACTTCCTTCGTAGTCTTCTCTTCTGACTAGCTTTCCTTTGTCTCCTCTTTTCGTCACACGCTAAGATAAATGAACGATAAAACTTGCATAAAAAGAATTGGCATGACATAAATTTAGAGCATTTGATTAAAAACAGTTAAAAAAGTTATGTTTACAATGAGAAATTGTAAATATGCACCAACCTTGCCTAAACTCTCTCAATCGTTCCTCAAAGTCAGAAAATAATTCATAGCACTCTCTGACCGTGAGCTTGTGCAATTCCGCTCTTTCACTGTCATTCCGCTTGGCCATCACAAAGAACCTTACGGGGGTTCCCTTGCTTTCATTGCCTTTGAACTCCCTTAGTATCGGTTTCCATTGCCGTAGTGTCCACATGCTGATTTCGATATCTGTAAACACCAAAAAACAATAAAATTTATATTATTAATTAGAAATTTCACGTGCTTTCGACTTTCCTTACAAACAATAGTTCCTTCACAACTAGCTAATATGTCAACTCAATTTATAAAACCTTCAAATAAATATAAAACGATCTCTTCTTGAAGTTTATCAAGCGGCGTCCTAGAAAAAAAAATATGCTTTATTACGACTCGTTGATGTCGTTTGTTAACTCGTATTATATGACTCGTCTTTAATGTACTGCTGCTCTGTAAATTCTTACCTTGTCAACTTTAAAGTGCACCAGATAGATTACGATAATTTACGTTAAATACGCAATAAAAAACAATAATTTAGTGTTACTTACTAATTGTCAAAACCAAAAATGATAATCCGAAAAACCTTAACTGTAACCAGAGTTATTCAGCGCTGCGTCAGCAATCAGAGTTAGTTTGTTCCTTCTCATATATCAATGCGACAGTTCTTCTTGGCAGGATCGAGCTACGCTACGAGAATTCTATTCTATTGCTGCTCGCTCTCTCGCTATTCAATATTATAGATGCATACGTAAATACATATCATGTAGGTTAACATATTAGCTCCTCGCTACTCGTCACTCGTCTTTGCTCTAGCTCTCTGGACGGAAGACGAAATACCATCATCATCCGCCTTGCCGGCCGGCATGTTGGCCGTAGAAGTCCACTCCAGCAGCGCAGTGTAGAGTGTACTCTCTGTAATTTTGGCGGATGAGTAGTAGTGTGTCGGTCAATTGTCGATGGACGTCACTTGACACTGTCTGTCTGTCTGTCTGTCTGTATACTAGGGAAACATACTCTGTACTAATTTGTGTTTGTTTGCTTTCATGTCGTCAAACAGACCCTGTTTGAAGCGTCTCTGAGGATGACGGATGATGGTGATGATGATAGGGTTTTAATTTAAAATAATGTAAAACCAGTAAATTATTTTTCTACTGTTGACTTTTAAAATTCGTCCAGTCCATCTCTTACTTGGTCAAAGTGTCATTTGGAGGGAATTGTTGTCAAAACTAAGAGCGAAACTGTACAGATTGCAATACTGTCATAATAATGAATCGAAATTGAAAAATATTGAAAAATAAATATTGGGATACTTTCATTCGCGGAAACAATGTGCTATACATTAGTACTCAGAAACGACGAAGAGGCTAGTTTCATTCCAATGCCCGAAGCTTAATTGATTATAAATGCGCATAAGGTTACCTGATTATTGTAGTTTTATGCGTATTTTGAAACAACAGAATAAACTAATACTTGTACTGGAGAATTGAGTTCCAATGATTTTTTGATAATATTGTAAAGATTATGGTTGCTCCATTAAATTGTAAATATAAAAATAAGTTACTGATGATTTAAAAACTATGCAATTTGTTGCTTTCTTTATTCGTAAAATTTATATCAAGTTTAATTTTAATGCTACAAAACTGTTACAATATACTTTTGTGGCATTTATGAACGAGGCCCAAAACCTAGGAAATCATAATTCATAATTGCGCCATAGACTTTTACAATAAAAACGAATGATTCAACATTTTTTACAAAAGCTTATGAGCGACCAAATAAATACCACGTAATGTTCAAAGTTGAAGTAAAGTATGTATGAAGTTTATATATATTGAATATGCATGCAATACAATTATTAAAAACAACAGTTCTATAAATAAACATGTTCGGTTTTATTGGAAAGTAATATTATACAATAGGACATATTTCGTTGAAACTTACAACCTGTACATAAATTCCGACGAAAAGATGAATATAGAATTAGAATTAGTTAGTTAATTCTATAGGATCGATATATTTCCGTAATCAGCGTAATCTGTATATGCTCAAGCCTTGTTATTGAGATTCAGATCTAACAACAAAATAAATTAATGTAATTATAAATCATTTGGAGAAAATTGGCATCGAATACAAAATTTTGGTTTCAATACTTACGCTGCGGATTGAACTAACGCCGGTGAAAGTTCAATTTTAGGTTTTTTCGCGTTGGGAAGTCCACTAATCAGGTCTGATGTCGCCTTCCTCTTTTCACCAGCTATTCCATCTACATCTGGAGTTCCGTCACGAGAATTGCCCGAATTATTTCCACTGGAGCCAGATTCCAATTTTGCAGTTTCAATTGCATTATCCAACTCATCAGCAATCTTGTCACAGTCGTCGTCGTCGTCTGACAGGTTCTCTTGTGCGTTAGCGTCATTTTTATTTGACTTTGCTTTCTTTTTAGGCTTCTTTTTGGCGTCCTTGGACTCCTCCGGTTTCTTTGCATTTGAATCACCCTTCTTTTCTGCTCCCTCTTCCTCCTCTTCTTCATCCGCAACTTCCTCTTTCACTTGGTTTTCTTCCTCATCTGAATCAGAGTCCAATAAATTTTTCAATCCTTCTTCCTGGTCAACCCCAACCACTTGGTTTTTCTTTTCCTTTTCATCTTCGGATTCCGTTCTAACACAATTTAAGATGAGAGTGTTAATATTTAAACTGTCATTATTTTCTGTAAAAATTAGTTTTGATTGGATATTGGATACATACTCTGAAGTGTCTGAAATGTAATCCAATTCACGTCCTTCTTCATCCCCGTCATCAGAGTCTTCTTCTGCTTCCTCATCAGAATCCTTTTTCTTCTTTTTGGGTTTACCTCCTTTTTCTGAAAAAACAACCGTGATTATTGTAAACTAGAATTTAACGCTGTTTGTCTAATTGGATACAAATTGACACTCAACCCAAAACACTTACTTTTCTTCGGTTTTTTATCAGCTGCTTCTTTATCACTGTCGTCATCAGACTCTTCGTTATCACTATCCTCCCAATCTTCCATCTCGCTAACTTTCAAACCTGACGATGCTGCACAGAAATAATTAAAAACATATAAAAACTTGACAGTATGCGTTTCAACACTGTAAATATCCCGGTACCTTTTTTGGAAGATTTTCCAGTTGGCTTTTTCTCACTTTCCTCTTCGTTATCATCATCTGCCTTCAATCGTTTGCGAACCATTACGGAGAAATAGTTATAAATCTTGTTGCGTCTATTTTGAGCAAATAAAAAAGTTATTCAATTAGAATTTAATATACGACACAGATTTCTGTATTTTTGGAATACAAATCATATTACATACCTCCCAAATTGCTCTTCAGCTTCTTCTGCAGTTAACGACTTATAACGCTGAATAGGAGTAAAATTATACCAGTGGTTCACTGGAAATACTTCAAATGCGCCATCAACGGCTTGCGTAAAAATGTAATAAGACGCGTTCTCAGATACACCGCCCTCTTTCACACCACGATACCTACACGACAGAATGGACATTTATCTACCTGTATTTTACTGCTATTGTAATATTTTGTCAAAAGTAAGAAATACTGACTTTCTGTTTCCCTTTTCAGAAGTTTTCATAATCCAAGGCTGTTCTTCAGCATTGTACTTTTTCCTGTTAGCTCCACCGTATTTTCTCCGTCTCGCTTCTTCCCTGGCTTCACGACCGTATTCAGACCCAGCACCAAACCTACCAAAGTTACCCCGTTATCACAAATTCCTTTTGCTTCTATATTAAAGTACTCGTGCTAATTTTTACTTGGGAACGTTGTCGTCCTCTTGAATAATTGGAGCTTTATGAGATTTTGAGTTGTCCTCCCTCATCATCTTCAAACTTGTCCATTTGGATGGTTCAACCCCAAGAGCTCCGTTAAAGCGCATTATGGAAATTGGTTTCAAGTTGGCCCTGAAAATCAACAGATGAAAAAACTTAATACCTCTTACATACCTCCTTAATTTGTAAAACCTAATTAATTATACAACACAAATTTATCATGTACTCACTTTGGAACTCGCACACTATACTCCTGAGCCACTACGGGAGGAGGCGCTGCAGCAGTCGATGTCGACGGTGCACTTGTTTTAGAAGGAGTTGGAACATTAGGCTTAACATCAGCACTTGCAGATGTAACAGTTGCCGTAGGAGTAGATGATGATCCAGCAGCTGAACTGGTGCCTTTTCCGATTGCCGTTGGAGCGGCCACAGCAGCTGCCAACTCAGCAGCACGGCTACTCCTAGCAAAAGGTCTGTTGTACCCTCGGCCTACTCGTCCTTCCATATTTACTAAAAAATCCGTTAGTAAGTCACAGCCTCCTACACTTAACGAATTGTTAGCTTAAATGGTTGCAAACAAAGCGACAAACGTTGCCACCAAGTTTGTCAAGTTCTTTTCGTATCACTAGTTCTTCTTATCATTTTTCTTTTCCACTCCACCTAAAAGTCACATGTTAAAAATCACTCCATCGATTCACACACGTTAGCAGCTTTTCTTCCTTCTTCTTGAAACACTGATCTTCCGGTTCTTTCGCCTCACCTGATGTTTTACTAACTAAATCCACCAGCAATCCTACTACTCTCACCTCAAAACTAATTAAAAATACTTATCCCTAAAAAATCTGTGTCCCCTCCCCTCACAACTTTCTAATCTCGTCTAAATTTTAATAAACCTTTAAATAAATTTAAAAAATAATACGAGAGCACCTTGCTTGGAAATGTGTCAGTGGAGCCGTGCGTAGAAAGGAAATGTTATTATTATTCCTTTTCTCCTGCTGTTTGACGTTGTTATGTCGTACGGCAGCATTTAAATAAGAGTGTTGTTGTGTTCAAGTGTATCTTGTATCTACTTCTGGTTTACTGTTAGAATAGCATATTGCAAGAAAAATACACTTTTTGCTACTACTCCCTAGTCCCTACCATCATTTGAACAGATATTTTGTCAACGTCTGAGCGCGGAAATACTGGGGCACTTTGATAAAACTAGAATGTTTGTTATTATATTGCAATTTAGAAATGATAAAGTTCAATAACATGCATACTTTGTTGTACTTGTTTGCTTTTCTTGGTCTTTGTTCGCATTTGAAGGCTCGATGATGATGATATGATGTGATGATACACACGCACACACAGGCAGACTGCCTATAAACAAACGGTGGTATTGTCTGTGTAAATCTAATTAATCTAAATAATCATTAATTTGTACAATCTGTAGTTTAATTATACTCCCAGTTTTGTGTTGCTGTCTGCTGTCATTGGGTTTTTTGATAAGGAAAGTTTATAATGGGGCTTGGCTTTTTTGTATGGAGTACTACTTATCTCTACACAAGTTTATACTTTACATAAACGCAGCAATTTCCGCTTGTTAAACATTTCCCTGTTATTGTGTCACAACTTGTTTTTGAAAAGACCACGTCGCTTCAAGTTTTGGTGAAAGTATCTTGTTTTTTTATCAGAGTGTAAAAAAAAATTAGTTCCCATGAGCCGCTTTCTTTAGTTCCACTAAAAAGAAGCATGAAAAGAGAGAAGAATGAATCGTATCACCACCACCATATTATTATCATAACATTATGTATTGTAAAATTACATGTAGAAATAACAGTAAACGTTATTATAATGTTTTTATCCAGCGTATGTAATATTGTCATTTTTTCTGCAATGCAATGTTGTTGCACGACAATTTGTACTCGTTTTGTTGCTCATCATCATTGTCATCATCATCAGTATCAGCAACACGGTGTATCCTTTTCCAGTTTACCTTGATAAAATCTTTTTATTACTTGATTCTTGTTACGTGCAATTAGGATCGTAATTCTGCGGAAGATCAGCACTTACTTCTTACTACTTTAGTATTATGATGCATAATGTTGCCGCTTGTTTCATTCTTTCTTCCTTCTTTTTCTGAAGAGATAAGCCAGTATTTAAAGCTTTATTAAATGCCCTTACTATACCAGATTTAATGTACCACTCTGCTTCATTGAATGTCAGTCTGCTTTGATAAAATGAATAACTTTTTTTATTATTCTGTTTTCATGACTCCATTGCATAAATGCAGTGAATTGAATGCCTTTTGGTATCAGAAGTTCAGCGTATTAGTGTATCATCATAACTATAACTATATCATATAATAATAATAATAACACAACCCTCAAAAACAGGCAGCAGCAGCAGCAAAAGCAGTCCCAGAGCCAACAAAGACGATAAGATCATAACTTTTTTTGAGTCTAAATAGATAGAAGGAAACCTTCATAACAGTCAATAAATGGCCTTGTGTTCTTTTTTTTCAGCTGGTTCCCCAAATCGCTCAAAATCATTTGACTGCTGAATTACTGCTGCCATACACGACCAATAATAATAATGCTGATAAATACCTACACCAATTTCTCCCTGTGCTACTGCCACATACTTACAGCTGAAATGATTCTATAAAAGTTGTATGATATTATACCACATAAAAATCATGCATCCTGTGACGGGCTCTTTCTAATCCCAAGTTCTTCTCTGGCCCGGCTGGCTCTGGCTGGTCCTCTCTAGTTCAATTTCCTCTGGCAACATTTTCAGTGTTGTTGTAGAGTAGTGGTGTGGTGGGCTTCCGAACAGTCAATTCCAATTCCACATCCCAAATGCAATGTACAGTTTGCCCTGGTACACTTTACTTTTCACATACATCGCATCTTGTATACATCAACCTTTTTTCTACAAAAAAACTAGTACTTTTACACTAGGCATTTATGTCTGTAGAAACAAAGCGTGTGCATGTGCAGCACAAAAAATTATCAAGGGAATCCCTGCTCACATATGTCTCTAATGTACATAGCAGCGCTCTTCTAGGAAAAAAATGCATTGCATCTCTTTCATTCTTGCTTATTTTTTTATATTCCCTGTGCTACCGCTGCGCTGCTAATATATAATCATACAATATAATATACCTATACTACTATTGTGCATCATCATCATCATCTCTGCTAAATTTTGGCTCTACAATTCTACATACCTCCAAACAAACATTTAACATCTTTTCTGGATATCATCCACTATCCATATCCCTCATAATAATAATAAAATAATAGTCCCCATCTAAACATTCCATAGTTATCTGCATATACAAGTCATGCATAAAAATCTCTTGTATTTCGCCAGCAGAACAAAATAATGTGTATGGGAGCAGCAGCAGCAACAAAAAGAGGCGCAAACTAACCTAAACTTTAACTGAACATAACGGCAACAATGGCACTCAGAGTCGGAAAAAAATATGTAAGATGAGCCCAAGTAAATTTTTTTGGACGGGGTAGTTGTTGTTGGATGATGGGATGGAGTAATATGGGATATATTATCATCACTATCACTATCACCCACCGTCGTCGTCTTCGTCACCAGCTGCCTCAGCAGCAGCAACAACAACAGCAACAGCAGCGACGTAACAAACAATACATACTTTTTTTTATTTAGCTCCTCACAAAACCAAGTCAGTCGACAAAAGAGTATAGTGCATGCACTATGCAGCAGCAGGCAGAGAACAACAGTAAGCATGAAGCAAGCCAGCAACTCTGCTAAACTAGCAAAGAACCAAGTTTTGTGTAAAGTACAAAAGGAATGGCAAATTCACTGATGGTGGATTGTGTGCTTGGTAAAATATTCATTTTTTTTGGTACAGAAACACAAGAGCAAGCAGAGACGGTCAGTCGTATTACTCACTTCATCCCAACTACATCATCATCAGCAGCAGCAGAGAAGTGGATGTTGTTGTCCTGCTGATACGCTTATCCCTCTTCTCTGTTTCTATACAAAACTTTTTTTTTGATGTAAGTAAGTAGAGAGGAGAAACAGAGAATCTCTCTAGAGAGGAGAGAGAAACTGTTTTTAAAGGGAATTCTTTGACACATCTCTCTAGAAAATAAAAGTTTACACGGGTACTTAAAACAAGACTCATCATATACATATATATACATACATACATCTATCTAGTATACGTTTCACGTTTAACAGGTATGTACATTTAAAGCAGTTTTTAAAATAGAGTTCCTTTCTTTCAAGAACAAATATCATCATCGCTTCTCTCTCTCTCTCTGGATAATTGCTCAGTAACAAGGCAAGACAAGGCAAGCAAAGGTGTAAAGAAAATTTGCTAGGATTTGATTTGTTTTTTTTTCTTTGGAGGAAGAAGATAACAATACAAAGTGTATTCAGTAGTAATAATAATAAATGGATAAATAAGCAAGTTTGTAATATATAGAATGCGAGTGTGTGCATGTTGTGTGTCTGTTGTGAACTGGAATGCAATAAAATGTGATTAATTACTTTAAAGATCGTCATATTAGCGTGGTGGACAGAAAATGCATTTTATTTTATTGCTACTACCACATGGTTAAATATTGAAATGAATTGACGTCAGTTAAATAAAACATGCCAAGTTTAATGCTTTATTGTAGTATTGAATTATTGGTTAGCGCATGCAAACATTTGGCAGAGAAAAAAAAAGTGCTTCAGGTGCTGTGTGCGATAATCTAATCTAATCATAATTTTTTTGATGGTGAGCAAAAAGGGGTGATATGATTTGGTTATGTGAGTGGAACTTTGAGATAAAAAGTCAGTAACATTATAATTTTTTATTTATTGTGAACAAAAATATGCAGGCAATTACAGATTGCAATTAGTTTTGCTCTTCACCTTTGGAAAGTTCATGTTTGGAGGTGACCAAACGCATAAAAATCCCCAAAAAAATAATTTATATATAGAAACTGGATAAAATTAACGCGGACAGTGAGTGACGGGGTATTTAGTGTGTCCAGCAGCAGGAGAAAAAAATGATAAACTTTTAATTGAAAATTAAAAGCTCTTTCAATTTACTAATGGCTGTATTGTATTCATGCGATAATTGTGCTTACTGTGCAACTGGAATGAAAGAGTTTCTCATATTTTTTTCCGAGTTAAAATCTGGAACAGTCAAGTTGACGTGTACATTTATAGATATCAAGGATTTACTGAATTATTAATTTAAAAAACATTTTGTGACTTGATGCTTTCCTTGTCGGCAAAAAGTTTGGTAAGTAAATTAAAATTGTGTTTTTATTCAAAACCCTCGACAAATCCCTGTTTGATTTTTAAATCAAAATGCAAAATGCATGTAATTTTCTTTAGCTTTTTAAATAACATTACTTCTCCACCGCGACATTCATTTCATGTCACATAATATATATGTATATATATATATATATTTTATCGCCGTAGTCAATAAAAATCAACCGCAATGGCAATAAACAGTTTGTTTTTATTGAGTGACATAACGGCATGCTTATCTTTAAACAAATCAGGATGATGAAAAACTCTAGAGCCTTCAGCTCTACCTCCGCAGTGCAGTGTAAATTAAAGTATTGACGTCTGCCAGTCAATATATTATTCAATAAGAACATAAACTCCTTTTTACGCCTGCAAGTTCATTTTATTTTATTTTCTTTCTTGAGGAGGCGTATATGTACTTAACGTGTATCTCTTGTTAAACACGACAATATCCTTACACAAATTTAAATGTTAATAATCATGGTACATCATGAGAAAGTTGTTTTTGTTGATGTATCCATTTCAGCAATTATTTCATTCTCTCGTTTGTATTTTGAAAATTGCTTTTTCCCTTTTACTTAACTGATTATACACGCACTCCTCATGGTTTTTCTTTGTTGTTATTATTATTATTATTATTATAACATTTAACTACGTAACGAAAATGCTCTGCATGCAAAACTCCAAAAGCGTCGAGACAATTTTCTTGGTACAATCCTAATATGAGCAGACAACAAAAGTAATTACGTGCTGCAGCAGCACAAAAAAAATCATACAATCACGACGAGTGACGACGACGACGCGTGCGTATTGCGTACAATATCGTTGTAGTAGTGTTGTGCAGAATAGCAGCATGACAGAGACAATGATTAGCAAGCATTATTGCTATACAGGTGTTAAAAGTAAAAGATGTTCTTTTGTCACTGAGGAAGAAGACAATAAAGATGATGATGATGATGTGATGGGACTGTCCCACTGTCCTGTCCTGTCCTGCTAATCCTTTTTAGTAATTTTGTAGATACATTCACGTCCGCATACTTTATTTGTACATGCCTACTATGTAGACGCTTATTTGTTCTGTTTGTTATTGATATGCGGAATATTATTACGAATGGGGAAAGTTTCATTTAAAAATAAAAAAGTAGGTACACAACTACAATTTAAGCAGAATAAACAAAGAGAAGTTGTAAGTGTCAAGTCAAGGTGTGTTCTCCTGCTAAATATTTTATGCTCTTCTTTTTGGATGGCTCATAAAAGTTAATGAACCTTTACGCCTATACATGCATGCCTACTTACAACTACTTACATCAACAGCACAATAAAAAAAAGACTGATCCCACCACCACCAGTACACTCTCTGCATGCACTTGATTGTGTTCTCTCTCTCTCTCAATG
>JAHZMT010000976.1:0-29214 GCA_027743785.1 Sinhomidia bicolor | reverse complement strand
CAACAGTACAAACAGTGGTGAGTGACTACGGAAGAAAGAAGCTAGGATGTTTGAGTATTTACACAACAAACTAATTACATTCTTTTGTGTTAAATCCCAACTAATCCTGTTTTCAAAGACGTTGTAGAGGGGAGCGTATTTGGAAATGGAAAAGGAGAGCGAAATTGTGTAGCATTTTCCTTCCCAATGCCATTTTACTTCTTTTTCCCCCTTCAAGTTCATCTAATGCTGACAATCTTTTTTTTTCTTTTTCTTCCTCTCTCTCTCTCTCTATATATATATATATATATGTAAGTATGATAGACTTTCTCCGTTGTGGTTCTTACATTTCCTTGACGATAGACAGAAAGTAGTTTATTGTGAGAGTGTGTTTAGGTGATGCTTTATCGGAAAAGTAGCCCTAATACCACACATGTATTTTGTTTTGTTGCTCCAAGTTTTAACCTTTAAGTGAGAAAAAGAGCAGGGGTTATGGTTTCAAGGGAGAGAATTTACCAACTTGGCAAAATGTGCTGTTGTGAGTATTGTGTAACTAGAGTATCATTGTGCAGGAGTAGCAGGAGCAGCTAGACTTTTGTACAAATTTTTTGCAGACAAAGAAAGGGGAAAGAAAAGACAATACAAAAAGATATGGTTGAATTGAAAGGAGTAGTCTTTTTCAAAAGATGATGATAACCTTGAAACAAAAAAGTAAAGTAGTGAATTGTAAAACTTCATGGGCGTGTTTATGTGAATTGTGCTCACATTGTACTACGTGTCATTTAAGCAAATGGCGTACCTGTCACCCTGCATTTTCTCACCACCGCACCACTACAACTGCAGCACGGGAAGAAGAAATGAATTCTTTCTTTTTTTTCTTGCCTGAAACAAATAAGTATTTATGAGAGGTGGGAATTATAAAATATTGTTGTTTATATAAAATAAGAAACTTTTAAACAGGATTAGGCATATTTATTTATGTTTATTATAGGTATTTAAGACTACTTTTTTGTACTTGCATCAACTACCAAAACTAGCAGTGCTGTTGGCAGGTATATAAATATTTATCCTTTTTATGTCGCCAGAAAGGAAAAGTGGCCAAAAACTTGGGGAGTGTTCAAATGTAGATAATAGTAGTATGATTTACCCCCTTGGCAACATGTGTCCAGAGATGATGCACGAATGAGTTGAAGCCAAGGAAATACAGCCAAGAAAATAAAAGTATCTGAAGAGGAGGAGAAAAAAAAGAAAGTTTTTTTGTGTGTTTGCATAGAAGAGTAAATTTCCGTGTTCTTTTTAACAAGTTTAGTGCTTTTCCTCTGCTTTCTTTTTCTTTTTTCTCTCTATTTTTCGTAATGTTTTCTGTGGTATGCCCATGTGTATATGCATTTACAAAAGTGTCTCGCCTACCATAAAATGTGACAGTTTCTGGTTTCTAAAGATACTTTGCTTGGACAACAAACGATAGAGAAAAAATATTTATTTATATATATATATATTTGATTTATTGTTCTTTAGCTGTAAGTATATAAATTAATGCCAATTGACCACTGCATTGCATCTAGCCACATGGTTTTGATGGTGAAGTATTTAAAACATAATATTTTCTTCTAAATGTTTATGGTCCTTGTGACAGCGGCAAGCACAAAATTTTAATGTTCTGTAAGTACATAAGCTTTTGAGAAAAAAAACAAGTCAAAGGAAAAGTGAAAGTTGAGCAAGACAGAGAGAGAGAGAGTGTGTGTGTGTGTGTTCAGAGATTCCAGTAAATAAAAGTAGCAAAACTGCTGCTGGAAAGTTTGACAGAAGGGTTGGCTGATAGTTTTGTGGGTTGAAATGAGAGGGGCGAGCGAGGAAAGAAGGTGGAAAGCATAAAACTTTCTTATGTGTGCAAACACACAAGCTCGTCGTTCCCTTGTACATTCCCCAGATAAGTTTCTCCTCTCGTGTGAAATTTTCAGACACTTTTTGCTTGCATGCATGCAGATAAAAAGTAATATTATGGATGTTTTTCTTTTTCTGTTTGTATCCAGGTGGACTTTTCCGAGAAGCCCGTGTTTTGGAAGGCGTTGAAACCACCAGCCAAAGATAAATGTGGAGAGCTTCTTGTCTCTCTCTGCTATCACCCAACAAATAGCACTTTAACACTTACTCTTTTGAAAGCAAGAAATCTAAAGGCCAAAGACATCAATGGGAAATCAGGTTGGTGCTTTTACTACAAACATGTATTTTTTATTATGTATATGTATATAACTGCTACGAGATGTGTATAGCTTGTGCACAGTGTGCACTCATTTAGGCACACTTGGGCTAAAGTATGTGTACGTTTGAAAAGAAGTGATAAGAATAAAAGTTGGCTATTACAGAAATTGTTACGTCCGCCCCTATTATGGGATGATGTATGTATGCGCTTTATGTACACTTTTTCTCACATCACTTTTGACGTATTTACACTCAAGTATTAAAACTTTTTTTTTTCAACATCCACTTGTGCGATGAAAAATTGAATATAGGTAGCATACAGGGTATGCAGTTCAGGAAAGAAATTACACGTGACGGTAGTGTATCTCCATTCACTTTATGTGTCTGCACCTTTGTAAAACTTTTTACAAGGGACATGTCACCAACTTGAAAAGAGACGACCGACTATTTAGCTGGTATTAATCGCATCACCGAGTCGTTTATGAAATGTGATATACCTATGCAAAAAATGGTATTATGGTTTGAGCAAAAAATAGTGCATTTGTGATATGAACGTTATGTAACCTAATCTTTGAAAGAGAAAGTTTGAAAACATGAGCGATATATCTCAAAAAAATGTAGTGATTTATCAAAGCTTTCCACTTTATCTGACTACAAGTGTAAGCATACCTAACATGGCACGGTTTCTTTCGAAAGTAGTACAAATATTATTTAGAAGTGTCAAGTGAACAAAATCTATGAAATTGAATTTCCTTTGAAAAAGGGAAGAAAATTTAATTTATTTTTTATTATAACCGATTTTGAAAAGTCAACTTAGAATCACATGAAGGAATGCTTACGCTGCTATAAGGTCGCTTTTTATAGGAAAATTTAAAAGCTACTACTGCTTCACTTCGACATTTAATTTAGTAAACGCGTTTTCCATGTGTCTAAAAGCACTAGTACAGAAAAAGTTCATTAAAAAGTTGTTAATTAAAATTAAGAGCTAATTAAAGATTAAAAGTTAAAGCATTGATATTTTCATATTTCTAAAAGTAAATGTTCGGGGTAATGTAGATCATCTGCTGTATCATATCTGTGTTGTTGTACCTAGCTCAACTGCAAGTACAGTCGTACATGCACTACTACCGCATTAAATAATATACATATATATTGTGCAAGTAGCAAAAAAAGTTTTCGTGGTTCAATTTTCTTGACTCTTTGTAAATGTCCAAACTTGAATATTTTGCAAAAGTGCAGAAAGTAGGCAACTCATTTTTCTTCATGTATCCCGTGTATTTTGCATGTCTTGAAACCGACTTTCCAACTTTTCTCAAAATAAAAAAGCTTGTCATTTGACTTGTAAAAGCCATCATGAAACTCGTCATGGAAAATGGAAAACGGGTAAAGTTTTTTTGTCTGAACGAAGAGATTACTGCATGCTATGTAAATAGCAAAAGTTTGCTCCATTTGGTAAAATTTAAGAGCTAAAACTAAAAGTGCACCCAAAGCCTATATCAATTTCTGAACAGAATTGATTTGAAAGCAAAACTGTCAGCAGTTTTCTCTTTTCTTTTACCAATTAATTAATCCCTAATGAAATTGAAATGTAATAATGCAATTTCGGCAAAATCAAATATTTTTTTGTTCTTCACCATGATGTTTTACTTGGCTCTACACTCTATAGTCAGCACATTTCATAATTATAATTATCTTATCCGTTCCAATTAAATACTAGGTCGTATATATAAACTAGTATATACACGCGCTTCCTTTTATATTGACTAACGCTGCAGGCTTTTTTTACAGGAACGATATCTATCTATCTATATCTATATATCTATTTATATCATAGTTTTCATTTCACTATAATAATGATAATAATAGATAGTTGTGCAATATCGTATCATGCACGTATTATTTTGGGGAACTGGAGACGTTTTTGTTTGCCATCAAATATTAATCTTGGTAAATAAACTAGCTCATTATTTATATAATAATAATAATAGTTATTTCGTATATGCATTTTGTTACTATAATCTCTACCTACTTAAACTGTTAAGGAGATATATAGCATGTGTACCACTCTATATGAAAACTCCATGTATCCCCAAAAGATATTGCAGTTTATATAATTTTCTTATCTTATATGATATTATGACACGCTTTCACACAGCTAGCAAGTATTTTTTACCGCTATTAAACATTTCATTAATAATACTTTTAGACATATAGTCAATAATATGCTGATAATTTTTTTAGGAATTAGTAAAAAAACAGAGCGCGTTTAATAATGTTGCATTGGCTTAATTAGTTTTTTAGCTAAACTACAACAATAGATTAAATTGAAATTTTTTATTATCACACTCTAACAACAACTACTACTACTAGAAACTACTACATATTACATTAATCCAATATCATTCTCAATCAATCTCATCCATTTAAGATTTTCCAATAATAATGAAACTATATCTTTTCACTTTCAAGGGTGTGTATCGAGCATATCGAACACGAACAAGAGCAAAAGTAATTATATCATTCCGAATACAAAGCATAATTATTTAATATACATTATAAATTCTATCCATATTTTACATTTTGTTTTTCCAAATACTCTCTCCAGCGTTGGGGACACACGGTGACGCCGAAACTAATTGACTCTGTTTATTGTACCTTTACCATTTACAGGAAAGAACGGTACTGGAGCGTCTGAAACCAAACATTGGCAAGACATGATTACCAAACCAAGACAGACCGTTGTTCAGTGGCACCGGCTCAAGCCAGAATAAATCCGTTTTACCAATGACTCTGCTGCTATACACTGTTTCGATCGTCCTTCGGTGAAAAAAAAATTTGTACATATACATATGTTATATTTTTATTATAATTATTATTATGATTATGATGATTATACAATTATTAGTAGAGACTACTACGTTGCTAATCAATAGAAAGGTCACCATACTGTAGAGATGGTATTACAAAAAAACGATATAAAAATTGATGATAATAACTTAAGCACGACAAGATTTCACCTTTAGATTGTTGAGACTTCCTTCGAACTGGCGCATTAAAGTCAAACTATCCAACAAAGAGATTGACAATTTTCGTTGAGAAAGTCCGGTATGCAAATGAGAAAATTTATATGAAGAAACAGCAGTACAGAGTAAAAAAGAAAAACAGGTTAGTTCGGGAAGACGGTATGGAAATAGGTAAAAAAAAACTCTCCTACGTTAAATAGACTCTATAAAGATATAATATGTATGTACATGTATATATAATTTCAAATATTGTCCTTGTAAAAAAACCCGAGGAAGGTTACAGGAGGTTCCATTGAATTGTGCTCGCAAAGTCTTTTTTTCTTTGTATCGGTTTAAATTTTTCATGTAAACCAGGTGACTAGTTTTTACATTTACAATAGAAGATTGCAAACTGCATTCTCGGCAACCGACGAAATTTGATATATACTTTGAAGTAGTTTCATTTTGAACTGTGAGAGGGAAACTAAATAGAAACACTAAAAAACTGGTTAGATGAACAATGTCGTAGAAAAATCAGTAAAAGTATATAATATTATGCAATCAAAATCTGTGTAAAAGAAGAAAGTAATTAGCCAATGAGCACAATGTAAATATTCCATGTTTCCACTTTATCACACTATTACCCAACCTTCATAACTGCTATATAGTTAAAACTCTACTATGAATAATAATTATCAATGCTAGTTTGTACATGTACAAGGCCTGTTAGAGGCACAAAATACTGTTTAAATAGTAATAATCATAGCGAGAAGCAAGGAAACAGAATAAAAAGTAGTGTCAAAAAATGAAGCTCTTACTAAAAATTTGAAACATCATCTTCTCATCATCATCATCAACAACATTCAAGCGGAACTAGTGCGTTTGCAACATGCTACCTCCAAAATCCATTTAAATAGTAATGGTAAGTTTAAACTTATTTTTCAAAAAATTGCTTTCCTTAATTTCCTGTTGTGAGTGTGCTGGAGCATTTTGAACCCTTACACCCATTCATTGATAATTTTTACCTCGTTTGGCGCTTACCAAGCAAGCATGTAGGCAGGCAAATTATTCATATCGCGCGGTCCATTCCTAATTGACCGACCGTGGTTTTACGTAGGTAGTAAATGTAATTTAGTGGCGTTTTATCAAACGAACATATAATGGAGTGCAGATGTATTCAAGATAGACGGTTCTTGGAAAGGAAATCACTCTGAAGGCTGTATAGAATCCGATCCAAATCACGGGGACGAAGGACGTCACGTCCCGATCACAATTTCCGTTTTGTCACTGAGAAATTGGCGAATCCTTGAATACAACCTATTTGTATGCAAAATAATAATGTGCTTTTTAACAAAGAGACACACTAACCTTCAGTTGCACGGAAGTGTGTCTTTTTCAATTTTGTAGTGCTCTCGTAAATAAGTTTTGATAAAAGATTCGAAGCAGTAGAAATACAATCCAATTTAGAGATGTAGTTTTGAATTGAAAAAATGTGTCAAGCGCCGTGTCTACTCAATTTATTCATTATATTTTACGATTGCTTAAGCAGATTGTCAGCATCAAAGTGCAAATACATACAATGATGCCCATATATTCTAAAACTAAACTCTTTACTAAAATTATAATGTATTGACACAGTATTTATACTTTACTAAACAAGTCTCTTTAGGAAATAGTACTTTTCAGCAGTTTCCAGAAAACGGAAACGTGTGCAAAAAGCTATTCTGATGGAAATTGGTTTACAAAATAGGCAGTTGCTTTTGATTATTAGTAATTATACCGTAATGAGCATTTTATGATAGAAAACTGTACTATAGCTTATAGGAGGGGAAAAGAGAACAACAGCGTTTGTAAAGGAGCAAAGATAATTTCTCTAAAACAACAGAATTTGCACTAAAATCCCTTCATTCTAAAGAGATTTTTGAACTCTGATATTTAGAAAAGGTCGTTGAAAGAAAATGACAAAGTAAAAAGTGTTTTTGCTAGTTGCATACCTAGTTGCCCAACCAGCCAAACTACTGCTACTACACACACTCCCCAGCATGTAGGAGAAAATTTATTATTTTATCAAAGGTGAAAGCAAACAGCAAGTAAGTTATACTTGATAATGATAACCATATGGCACTCTCCCTACATATATTATACTCATATGATCATCTTTGATATTCCAAAACAACTCAGTGTGTGCCTCCCTCCATTTCTCCAAGTTTGTTGGCATACACTCGTGGATTTGGTATTGTTTATAAAAAAAACAGGATATCATAGGCTGTTCCTTGTTTGCCGTTGCCGTAAGCTTAAACATGCCACCACGTAAAATGTGTACTATCACACGTTCTCTTTATTTTCCCTCCCTCCCAGTGATCCTCATCATCATCATCATCACCACCATTTCCACTTTTATCCTACCCACCACCATACACCGCATCATCATCATTCCCTCCCTTCGTCGCCGCTCACCACAACAGTATATTATTGTACGAAACTTCTTGCTTTTTGTGTTCGAGCTTTTTTTTCACCACAAAAGTGGATTACTCCTGCTGCTTAAACAGTTATAATAGTAGTGCCACACACAACTTGTGTAGTAAACATGTTCTTGACTTAACCGAAGGAACCCCTTTGTTGTTTGGACTGTGTTACAGGTTCTCTACCGTCGTGAAAAGAAAGGAAACGGTTTTCTTTTGATGAGGATGCTAAAAAAACCGTGGCTTCCATTAACTTTCTATCTACTACAACTACTACTTCTCTACGCTGCTACTCTTTCCGAATCGTATGAACAAGTATAATATAATAATAATATGCTATAAATTATATGTAGTCTCTACAGCTTTTTTTGTAACCAGATAGATATAAAGGGCGTCCAGTTTCTATGGAAAATGTCTTCAAAAGAAGAAGCAAAAAACGAGAAAAAAATAACTCGACTAATAAAGATAAAGAATAATATTATCGAGGTTATTGTTGGTAATTTTTCTGAAAAAAATGTGCTTGTACAGATAGATACACACGTTAATAAGAACTAAACAGGAAAAACGTACATCAAACTACGACTACACTCATATATACAAATGCAAACAATATAATAATATTAATAATAATGAATAATTATTATCTACGAGTAAAGCATTATTATAACTAAATAGATGAGGAATTGAAGGAAAAAAAGAAGAAGATGAAGAAGAAAAAAAACTGATAAAACTACTGGCTACAATGGTTAATTATAATTAATGGGTGTATAATCATGTAAAAATGCCAGATAAATAGCATGTTTTATTAAATTAATTTTTATTGCGGGAATCATAAAAGATGATTTGCCAGAAGCAAAAAAAATGCACGGCTAAGCTACGATTCTATACGGTAATCACTGTAAAACTTTGTCAATTTTATGCCGCTGCTGAGACAAAAAACCACGCCGCAAAAACTAATTACGGCTAAAATAAAAGTATATAACTTACTTGCATGAATTTTTGAATGTACAAAAAAATAACTACCTACCTATTATATATATATATATATATGTATATATAGCTATTAAAAAACCGTCACCACAATTGTCGTTGTTGTTGCAGCTGCTGTATTATTATTATTTATATCTCCGCGTACACATGTATTTATTTTCTGTACATAAGGAAAGGTGGTGAATGAAAATGGTTTCACGTGTGTGTAAGTATTGTATAACCAGTTTGGAAGATGTGAGTCTGAGTGAGTGTGATAATCCCGAAAAAAAAGTTATACCTGATTTTGACCTGTTTTAACACAAGAGGAACGCATTTATTGTGACTGTTGTTGTGACCAGCTTAAATTATTGCTATAAACTATTACCTACAATATATAAATACATATATATATATATATATATAAATTATACTTACACCATTATATAATTCAGATAAAATGAGATTTTGTGAAGTCACAGTAGCGAAAGTTGTAGTGTACTTAAATCGAAGCCACTTATTATTACTTGTATATATTTAAAAAACCTAGCATTGTTGTATATTATGATGATCCTTCTTAGAGTCTATGTACTATACTTACAAATGTGCCATTTGCAAGATGATGATGGGAGAAAAGGAACCAGGCTAGTCTATAGGGTTTTGGGGCTAAATGAAACTGTTCTTTTAACATGAATGAAGTGCGCACCTAAATAAAATTAAATAAAGAAAGAAAGTCTCTTAGCAAAGTGATAAGAGCGCAATAATCGTATACCACATTACTGTTGTGTGTCTGAGAGGACATCACTTGCGTAGTAGCATGTGCGGGTCCGACTGTATAAGCCCATCATGTTCTGCTTATTATGGTCAAAACGATTCTAGTGGGGCTGAAAGAAGCCAAAAGAACGACTCATGCAATATACAACAACCGTTGCCGAAAAAAAGAGATCTTGTTTAAGTTTTTTTCACACGACGACAGTTATAGAGAAAGTGGTAAAGAAACCTCATTTTTTTGGAGAAATACTCTCTGCTTTCTTTCAGATAGCTTGGCCATCCTTGTTACTATTAATAATAATAATAATAATAATAATATTAGTATATCTTGTTTGGCTTTCGAAGAGAGTGAGACAAATGCGATCAACTGTTTAGTTAGTTGGTATTACACATGCTGTGTGTTTGCAGTTATTTGTTTGCGTAGTCAAAGACATAAAGTAGGTGATAAAGTTTGTTCATTCTGTCTGTAAATGCTGAACCCAAGGCTGTTAAAGCTAAAGTTTATCTACTACAACTTATCTTCCAATCTCATCAACATGGAATGGTTTGTCATATATATGTGGCCATTAAAGAGAAATTGGAAAGTGGGAAAAGTAGGCAGGGGTTGAGAGAGTATTTTCTCATTTTTTTGTTGGAAAGGGTGAGTTTTAAAAGTTGTACTGCTGCTGTCCAATTTTACTACCAACCTTGCAACCGGGTGTAGTATATTGCCACGCACGGTAATAGCTATTCTCTGGGCATTTTATTTCTTTGCGATTGAGTTCATTGAAACCAGGGTTTGAAGACTTTGTGCTTATGGAAGGACAGACAAGTAAATGTTGAGCCGTGTGTATCAGCAATCAAGTTTATTTACCTTTTTGACGGCCACATATATATGTGTATACAAATCATTTTCGGATAGTGTCACGGATAGATTTTAGGAATAATAAAGTAAAACAGTTGACACTTTTGATTTTCTTGAGCAAATGCTTAAAATGAAGGGCAGAAATAAAATGGGGAAATCAATGGAAGGTAAAAGTGCCCACAAACAGTTTACATTTCATTATAAAAACTGGGAATGGCATATATTAAAGTTAGTCTGTTTGTATCAGAATTTTGAAAACAAGCACAAATAGATGAAATTTTGGAATTTAAAGTGGGGCTGTAAATAACTTTAGCTTTTACTCTGAAATTTTCCAGAGTGGCCGGACGAGAGTTTTCACACACAGAGTGTTGATATAACAACACAGGAAGAAACAACGTAATGCAATGTTTTGGTGATCTGCTATTTGCATTTTTGAAGATTGAATAAACATTTAAGAGCTAAAGTCTGTTTACTTTTCACGTAATCAGAGATTATATGTTCACTCGGTTTTTCCCTGTCGTGATTAGACGCGCACTGTGTGTGCTGTTATGTATATCATTGCATGTTTGCACATACATAATGCATATTATACTTACACATGTTGTAGTAGTATATGTGCTGGAGGCTTTCGTAAGAGCATCATGATCACTAAGCCGAGAAGACTTAGGAACACGTCATAACGCAAATTATTTTCAATAAATTATAGCTTCAAGTTTTAATTGGAACGCTATCCAACTGTAGATTTTGCATGTCTTTCCCATTAAAAACTCCATCACTTCTGCACTGCTACACTCCCATCCAAGCTATCGCTTTACCGAGCTTTTCTAGGTGGAGTGCGGGCAAAAGGTCATTGAGTCTTTTTGATGGATGAAAAGTATGGTGCTCGGCTTTCCTTCTGATGATGTATGAGCTTTCACAATTTTGTGAAAGAGCAAAATAAACATGCACGAAAACAATACCAAGAGAATTAGAAGACAAAAGACAAAACACATCCTCTCCTATTTATCATTTGAACGAATGCCCTCACGTACAGCACATTTTCTGATAGCACACACATTCCAGAGTAAATAAATAACGCTGAAATGGAATCGTCGTAAAGAAAATGGTTGTACAATGCTCGCGCTTTTTAAACTTCTCTGTGTTTTCACGTACTTTTTTACAAGAAACTTCTTTAGCGTTAACATTATTCAAATTGTAGGTGGCGATGGTACATGATTCATAACGATTTAAATTATACCAGTTTGTACTTTACACAACCACTGGATTTTCAGCAAGTCAAAGCTAGCAAAAACTGAAGAACGTATAACCTTTTAAAGAAGATAAAAAAATGACATAATTTGATTCCAACGCTACGCCCACACGAAACAAAAAAGTAGAACAAAGGAAGTCAAAATGTTTCCTTATCAAGTTACATACATCATCTCTTCGAGTTGGTACTACTGTAGCGTGTTGTTTGCATCTTGGAAGATACTACCAACTCTTGTACCCTCTCTTGGTTTTCTTTTATAATGGCTGGCAATCGTATAGCAACATGTACTTGGTTAGATTTTTTTAAAGATTCAAACTTTTATGTGTACTCGATCGTCATTAGGATTTTGTCGTATACTACCCACACACACGCGCCAGCACTATGTAGCATGTTTTTTACAGTTTGCTACACTGTTTGCACTCTAGCATTCAAATGCTTAGATAGTCAGTCATCTTTGTAACCGAATTATGACACACTTCATTCATTAATTCTGATGCAAAGTCTTCTGCTAAATAAAGCACACAGGATAGAAGATGGAACCACTCGAAACACGATGCCAGTAATGAGCATTTCTATCTTTGTTGGATTAGTTCAAAGGGTGGAAAAGTTTTGTCAAGTTATTCAAGCGCATTTATACTGTTCAGGTTGTAGAAAGTCTTGTGAAATAACTGTAGTAATTGATGCCCAGTAGGGAGTTTGTTACTACCCCAAAGTGTGGCACTCAAAATGCACCCATATGGTAGGCAACGCCAACGCCATGGCTTTCTTTATGGAGTACAACAAGAAATGCTATATGACTCACAATTCTGCTTATAAAGGGATTTTTTCTGCAATATTCTGTCTATCCGGCTTGCAAATCAAAATGCACTGTCATGAAATCAAATTACTTTATCTCTCTGACGTGGCCTCTCAAACATTTGACGCAAACACACAAATTTGGTGTATAGAAGGAGCTAAAAATACATTCCACATTTTGGCTTCTTCGTTGTCTCGAAATGTTGACAAAATCTTGTATTAGCTTATGTTATGATTTAGCTAGTAGGAGCATTAAGAAAATCCATATTTAATCATCACAGACTCTTAATTTAAGAAACTTTTGTATATAAAGTATGGCAAGAAAAGATAAGTTAGCTTACCGCATTTTAAAAAGTTAAGCTATTATCCGGCACAGATTATTTGACACGGCGCATTTTATGTAAATATAAAACTGTATATAGTGCTTGCTTACAGGCAGCATAGTAATTAGTACAAAATGTTCTTGTTTATCAAAGTCGTGCGCGTAACATCAGTAACAGTGAAGGGAGATAACTTATATTTAAAAAATATTACGTATAATATAAATACAAGTAGTAAGAGGCTATAAACTAGTATTCGCACAAACATCGTACCGAGTTTTGCCGAAACGTAACAACATTCCAAAGATCATTTTAAATTGCGACTATCATACCACTGATTAAATTGATAATTGGAACATGCTTATCTAAAAGATGTAGTTTTAGCTTGTATTCATTTATGTACTAATACTGCGGTACGCTTTTTTGTGTACCATTTCTAAAATTATTATGCCAAACATTGCAATGCTGGCTACAAACGCGTATAAGGACAATCCTTACATTTGTCGATGTTGTCGTTGTCGAATTCTTGCTGAGATTACACCTCAATCACAACTCAACAAAGAGTCGCTTGTTACTGTTTATAGATTTCAATACTGAAGAGTAAACCACCCCTGGGCTTGCAATGTTATTTCTAACACTATTGAGTTGACTAAATGTACAATTTTGTAACAACCCCATGTTTCAGTTTGAATCAAGTCCTTGCATTGAGTTATATGTTTTTTTATTATTATTATTATTATAGCGTGTATATTACCGGTACGCATACTGTGTGAAAAATAGATTTATAGAATAGGATGGAAAGTACAATACTGTTCCGAATAGGTAGTTCCTTCCAAAAGAACATTACATAAGTTAACGGTGTATAGCAATCTAATTTGAGGATAGAAAGTGTTAGGCATATTTTGGCTTTGTACAGAGCGCATAGAATAGTGGCACAGTTTTGGGGTTAGAAGTATACTAGTATTTTCGAATAACTAAATAGTGATGCTGATAATGCTCGCATAAGAAGTAATATTTTGGGCCTGAGAAGGGTCATTTCTGGGAGTATAAAAGTCGATATGTTGATCTAAAAGTAATAAATATGGGGCAAGTTGAAACATGAAGAGATGAATGTTTGAAACCCTAAATAGTGTAAAATAGTGAGAGATGTCACTGTTATTATTTCTTACTTTCAAAAATTAAATCGTCAAAACAATTAAAGTCGTACAACTGAACGCAATTATTTTGTCATTTCTCAGTCTTCCAACAAGACGCTAGTCGACGACAGAAAGGAAAAGTGAAGTTTTGAACTCTTTTGAGCATATCACATACACAACGTATTATTATTATTACTACTACAAGAGCATGATTATTTGGAGCAATCTAAAATAATCAAATGAGTGTGACTAAGCTCATTTTACCTTTTTGTGTCGGCAAGCGTCGACTTGGAAAAACAACCTAGATCAACTTTAATTAAAGTACTTTAAGTATATTTTGTATACACTGAAGCTCTCAAACGATGGTAACTAATAGACGGTGCTAAAAATAAGCAATGACAAAAAAACCGATAATTTGTATGTAGATAGGTAATTGATTTGAAATTTGAGTCGGAATATTAAATAAAGTTAGTAGAAATTGATCAAACAGATAGATTTACCTAAGAAACGAATAAAAGTTGATGTACATTTTGAAAGCGTGAGACTACATATGGCTATAAATTTATAACAACTATTCAGGTCTAGGTTTACCTTGACAAAAAATTAAAAATTATACATATATTGGCGGAGCAGATTGAACATAAATTGGAAAAAATTTGAAATCATTGTGTGAATGATATTGTAAAACATTTTAATTATTAAAATAAAACAAGAAACAAATGTGTTATGTTAATCTCTGAAAATCTGAAAAAAATACTTGTTTGGTTTGTCTGTAAAACAAATTACTATATAACGTATTATTGTATTCCAATGTTTTTTGGTTAATCATTATTACAAATTTTTATAGTGTATCTGGATATATATGTATGTAAGTACGAGTAACTAACCAACTTACAATTAATGAATACCTATTTTACTGTGTGTTAGAAATGTGCCATTTAAATAACGACGCGGATACTGTAAGCATTAAATACATACAATGATAAAGAAAATTTGTAGAAAAATATACTTGAGACGATGTGAAGTCGAGATTGCTTTAAAGTTACAAGAATTATGTATCGCCGTTTACAGAATCGCGACAGCCGTAACAAGAGTTACTTTTAAATGGAAATAATATAATAAAAATATTTTACTATGTAATGAAAGTAATCAATGTTAAATGCGGTGTAAGAAAAAGTACATTTGGAACGATAGATTTTAGCATGAATTTGTAATAATAATAATAAATACATGTATGTCTACAGTACCGTCTATGAAACGTTATTACTACTACTACAATAGTTAGTCGTAATAAATAAATATTACGTATGTTTGTAAAATGGTTATGACTTTGTGGGTGTTGATGCTGTCATATACTGAATTACTGTTACGGTTAATTATAGCTTATTAAACATTTATATTGAGGTCTCCGAAAAGTTTTAAGTATAGACGCTGTTAGTTACCAAAAAACATACAAAAAAACCTTGTACCGTGTAAGATCTACTTGGTCGAATGGGCTTTTTAAAGTCCTGAAAGGTATTATTATACATGGCTAGGTAAGTTTTAAAACACTTCAATAAAATAGTGCTAAACACGGTCAACTTTGGGTGAGTTGTGTTTTCTCTTGTAGATAGCATTATTTACCACTTAAAGGAAAATCCTATACAAAATTTATCCAAGTAAACGTGGTTACAACAACAACAGCTGAAAATTATTATTATTATTATTATTAAACGGAGATAATAAATATATACTAAAAATATTCTCTTTGTTGTTATACTATTCTTTTTTTGCATCCTATTGTCATATTAAATACATATTACATGAAACTATTGTTTTATGTTAAAGTCATGGTTGAAGCCAGAATTTTCTTTTCATTGAAATGCCCAATTCGTGGCCTCCTTGATGAGAGATGCATATTGTCTTGTTACCAAGCAAAAATGCATTTTAATTTCCAATCCGTCTTCTGACTTTCCCCTGTTGTCGTACGAGTACTCTAGATAGAATGGCATCCAGTGGCATATATGACCTATATTGTGTTGTACGAGAAACATTTTCAAATGATAGGTGCCTAAAGTGAACTTTGGTATATATTCATATTTCATTTGGAGTGCGCGTTCAAACAGGGTGAGCTATAATTCATCATCCTGCATCTTTTTTCTTGTCGTTGGCTCCTGCTGTGGTAAGTAGCGCACAATTGTCTCTTTTTCTACTGACACCCCCTGACGAATGAAAAGCAAACTTTCTCCAGGGAAATCTCCCATTCACCGGATTGAGTCGGGTCTTGCTGTGATAAACATACTTGCTGTAAAACATATATCATGCACACGTTCCTGTTTGAGTTGTCATGCCATCGTTGTAAAAACATGGTTCCATGCAGCAACATGTACCCGTATCTGCACCTAAGCGTTATATACAAATACGTACTGCTTTCTCCAAAAGCAAAGACTGTCAGTCCTATGATTCATTATGCCATATAATATATGCCCCAGTGCCATAAGAGAAATACTTCAATATGCCCCGAAATAAAGAATGAAAACACAAAGAAAATACAGAGAAATCTTTTAAACCTATCATCCGCTCTATCGAAAAAGTTTTTTTTTGTTTTAAAAATGAGATCCAAAAAATTGCAAGAAAAGGGTTAATTTACGTCTACAATGTGACAGTTTAAAATGCCAGAAAATCTTTCAAAATCATTATTCAGTTACTTGAAAATAGTTGTCTAGCTCTAAACAATGCTACTTGACCATAAAAAAAGTTAATTCCAAAAAAGTTACTACTTAGAGTTTACTTATTTCATATAAATCATTATTTAATTGTTAGAAAATAATTGTTTAGTTCAAAACAAAGACATTTGAACTCGCAAACATTCCATTCCAAAAAAATCATGCTTAATGGTAAATCATCAGTTTACCACTAAGCAAAAGCGTTAAAATTTTTTAAAAAATTATCGATATCTAACCCTTTTCAAGAATTTGCGTTACTTTGTCGGGGAAGCATATTTAAAAAAATAGTTTTGTTAAAATGAAGTAAATTTATTTATAAACCTTATATTTAAACATTCTTTTCGAATTAAATTTTGCTGAATTTAGAATACAATTTTGTTTTGCTTGAAACTATGTCAAATCTTCTAGTGACAAAGAACACATATCCCTTAAATATTTTATGCACACGTTCCTATCTGAAGTCATTATTCATCTCCTTGTTTTTTCAATGGCTTCTACTGCTGCAAGTAGCGCACAACTATCTCTTCTTCTACTTACACCCCCTTACGAATGGAAAACAAACTTTCTCCAGGGAAATCTCCTAAGCCAGTCACCGGATTGAGTCGGGTCTTCCTGTGATGATAAACATACTTTCTGTAATATATATATATATATACATTCATCATGATTTTATACATGGCATACATTCCTGCTTAGGTCATCATTATAGAAACATAGTTTTATACCAACATATCTATACCAACTTTCTCCAACAGCAAGCATTGTTGTCAGTCCTTTCACTCATTATGCCACACACCAGTTCCCTAAGAGAAATACTTCTGTATGCTCCGGAATACTAAATGACTATACAATTTATATACAGAATATGAATTTCATACAAACGAGAATCACCGTTAGCTTCCTTGACTGCGAGTTTTTATTGTTATTGAGTATGACTGCAAGAATTTTTATTTCACATCTCTCTCCTATAACTAGTTATAGATGACTATATAATATCGTTATTGACAGAAAAGAAAACATTTCTACTTTTGTCGTTACTTTTTTTTATATTTTTACTATTTACTTAAATGCATCCCAATGTACAATATTCTACGCTGTTATGATATCTCTTAGTAAGCAAAAGTTGTCTCCCAACTCCCCACTACTAATACTACCAGTCCAACTCCACCAAACCAGTTTCTTCCAACGGCATCAGAAGCTGCTGCTACTCACAATGGAAAGGAAACATGAAACACCAATAATACTAATGGGCATAGAATCATGGAGAACATTTCTACTGATATAAACGGCAGGGCATGATGATGATGGACGAAACGCAGTAAAAGGCTATGTAAATATTATGTGGAATTGAATGGAAATGGAGAAAAGTATAATAGTCGTCGCAGTAGCAGAGAGTTGTACGTAGGCTGCAGCTTGTATGGAGGAGCCTCGAGCTGGTGGAGGAAAGTAACTTGCCAGCCAGCATTCTCAAGCTTGTTTTGTTGTTGCGTACGAAAGAGTTATAGAAAATCATTATGTAACTTGTGTACATTATGTATATTATCATCACAAACAGTGAGTGAGTAGCAGTAGCAGCAGCAGAAGAGACAGTTTTTCCGTTTTCCCCTGCCTTCATCCAACATTCCATCCTCCACTCCAGGTCTCCACACCAGCGCCAGTGCTGCTCTGTGAAACACGGGCTTGGTGTATATTTCTGCATCAATTATGATGATGAAGGAGTATATATTGCTGTCGTCATTTTCAGAGTGAGTTTTGCAGCGCAACGTACGGACGGACATACGTGTCGGTTTTTTCGCTCATTGTCATGAGTCCGTCATACGTGTTAAATTTTATATTTGCTGTAAGCAGTTGTGATTAGTGCTGTTTGAATCGTGTTTGGTGCATAAATTCTCTCTGCGTCCCTCTCTCTAGAAAATTGTCTCTTGCATTTTTGCGGACAATATGGTGAGAAAACACATCTGCCAAATTTTTTGGCTTTGTGGAGAGGAGTGGTGTTAAAATAAAAACAGGAAAACAATTGTTGTTGGCATGGTTGCACATTGTTCCTTTTAAGTTGTATGTGCGTTGAATATAGTCCAGATAAGCTATTTGTTCAACAACCGCTGAGAGGGAGCTCTTTTCATCTTTTCTACTACATACAAATATTCCTGTCGTAAGTGAAACAAGTTGTAATCCGTTTTTAAATCTATATATTGTAAGTACTGATGCGTGTGTATGTACTCTTAATATATTTATCTAAATAAATAATGAATGGTAAAGTCATTGCTCCCAAACTGTAAGGTATGTGTAAAGCCAAATATGCAGAATTTTAAGAGCTGACGACGACCATGTGAATGAGTCAGTACAAAAAGCAGAAATGTTAGGAATCCAACAAAGCCACAGCAGATTAAATGAATCTCTTCCAGCATTATTGCAACACACGCTCAAAGGATTGCACCACAAGTGACACACCTGAATACATAAAAGCGTGTACAAATCTACAACTGGTGAATAGCATTCAATTTCAGACAAAACTGAACAAACTTTTTGTGTACAATTTTTGCGCTCTAAAGAGTTTCGCTTAACTAAAAGATAACTGCACTTTGAAGAAATTTGAATCAAGTAATAATAATAACTATCTGGAACATAAAGCATAATTTCAGCAGTAAAATTCGTAAACCCGATTTTAATTAATATGATTTTTAAATGTCTGTCTTGTCGGCACCTGTCACGTTTATTTCTGGAACACCTTACTTTGTCAGTGTTTCTTGTAAAGTGCACATCACTTACCTATTCATAAGCCATCTGCTTTTTCTGCTAATTGTTTTTTCGTTCCCAGTTCCAAGAAAGGGTTGCATACATTTCTAACAAGTTGTGATGGGATATTGATATTACATATATGCAGTTCTTCTGATATGGACGCAGTTTTCGATATATAAGTAAAATGAATTAATGATAAAAACGGCGCATTTATTATTAATACTTTATTACTTCCATTACGATCGTGCATAAATATCAAACAACTTCAGCATCGTACTCGTATCGTAGTACCTATTTTTTGCGGCGTATGAATAACAGAGTGACAAGCAGAGTAAAGCGGCATAATAATGAATAGTAAATGGTGTGCTTTATCCTTTCAAGATTTAGTGCTCACATAAACGCGGACAGCAGCTCATGCATCCTTACTACTGGGATGAATTTGAATAAATGCATATTATTATCTAGATTTCCGTCGAATCTTTACCATATAAAACATTCCTTATGAATTGAGATCTTTATGCTAGAGTCAGGAATATTTGTATATCCCAAACCAATATTCAATTCGATAAATATGCGTGTCTCGCCTATCTCAAAGTGGAGTAGATTTAAAATACTAACTAGCTCTACAGCAGCACCAAACGATAACCAGTGCGAGCTTTACACGTATGCCGTAGTTCAACCATAAAATCTTAATCGTACATTTTGCCTAAACAAAAATACGTATGTAGACAAATAGCTCGGCAGGATGAAAACAATCTTGAAAGAAGAGATGATTAGATTAGATACATGGTCATTAAACTTTCCAACCACCCAACGAGACTTGAATGAAACTGTTTATATATGTGGATGTATTGTATGTATGTAGGTAGCATAAAAATTGCTCTTCTTTGTTTGTCACCACATTTTAAGCCGCTTATAATATGCATGACGTAGCCATGCACAGCGCTTTTACTCCCATCCAAACTGATTTTCATGTTTGATGATGATGATGGGTGACCATGACCCTTTTTTACCCTCTGATGATGACTACTTTGACAAATGGTACCAGGCTCATGACTTATACATGCACCTAGCTAACACAATTCCATGAAATAATTGGAACTCCCGTTTCAAAACCTCGAGATATGGACTATGGACAGACATAATTGACAAAAGTATTTTATCTACACGAACGCAAATTGGAGTTGAAACTTTGTATAGACAACAAGCTTTATTTATGCGGGGTTGGTGAGTAGTTGATAGATGGAGGAGTGACGCCTAAAATACATACGATTTACTCTTACGGTTATTACTTCTTGCAGTGCCATGTCATGGTCTTAATATACTAATACGAGTAGCAGAGAGACAGGCATAAAAGTGGTGGGAGGGAGTGAACCGTCTTAGTATGCGTGCAATTCTGTGCATTTTTTTGAAGATGATGACGATTGCATGGTAATATTCCAACTTTACTCTACGACCGTTTTTATTACTTGCTTATACATGTATGATATGATATGATGGTCATCATCATCATCATCACCACCATAACCACCACCACGCTAAATTTTCAAGCAGCAGCAGTAGCGGTTGGTGGTGGTGGTGTTAATCTGTAAACTGTTATGACAAGATAGGGTTGCACTTCTGCAACTGCTGTGCTTCAATGATGCTGGTTGGCTGTTGGTCCGTCTGTTCCTTTGAGTTTTTTTTTCGACTATGACACTGACAATATGTAGCTGTGTGCTGTACGTATACTACTGAAATTACAATAGAATTTACTTTTTCGTTTTGCATTGCATTGAATTGAAACTGAAACTCTGATAGAGCTTTCATCATCATCATAATAATAATAATATATCTTTGGGTTGAACGTGAGACAGTCAAGACAAGACTAGAGATCCATTGACATTCTAATTTTCTAAAAGTTCTCTAGTAACTAGTATCATATATACTTTTTGCATCGTCTATTTTTCTAACAACTGTAGGTAGTTGCCATTGCCAGCGTTTTTTTTCAGTTTTTATTAAACTAACCACAGGAGGTACTACAATATAGTAATTTAATTAGTAATTAGTTAAAGGGATTTTACAGTAATCTTTAGTTTGGAAAGTTGAAAGGTGGTGTGTGAATGTGGCAAATAAAGTAAATTCAATGAATCTAATGATTTTTATCTTTTCTAGATTTTGACAGACCAAGAAACAAGACGTTTCCACTGCAGTTAACCTGAATTGGTTAAACGTGATAGCTACATTTACAGGTAAGTCATGTGACAGGCAGCATTTCTAATGGTGTAAAATATCCTAATCTCAGTTTATAATCTGTATAAATGAATTTTAAATAAATTTCTGTCATTTTACAGGTAAATCAAAAGCTTATGAAGTTGTTGTTTGGAATTGCGGGCTTTACTTGAAACTCTGTCAACATGTCAATGTCAATGTCATCATCCATGGACCCACCTCCAACCAGCCTCCCCATAAGTACTTCGTATCCGGAACGGATGAATAGTAATGCAAATTATCCCGAAGATGTAAACAAACCTGCAGCAATGCTAGTTACCTCGAATCCTACCAGTGCTAATTTGTCAAGTCAAGGAACAGTATCCATTGGTGGAATTCCTCCACCATTTCGTTCTACCGCACAAACGCGACAATATCCTGCGCCGAATTCCCTTCCATGCCTCCCTACGTCGGGTAGGACATTTAAACTAAACAAATACTATACAAATAGCTTTTTGGAGGGGCGTTAATACTGATACTTTTCAACTCTTAACAGCCTCAGCCCCATCTATACCTGCTGCCGCTGGAGCCAGTTCTCAAAATGGAGACTCGAATGCTAGGTTACTACGCTCACCGCAATCAAAGATTGAAAGTTTGAAGAATTGGAGCATCTCTACATATAAATGCACCAAACAGCTCATGTTTGAAAAATTAGGGAAAACGTCTCGAACAGTAGACACAGGTTCAGAATTTTACAGTAAACGCCTTTATTTATAGATACTCTTTTGCGTTTCCGTGCAGAGTTTTGGTAACTTAAACTTGCCTTTTTAAAGTAAATACGACTCTATTTACTTGCAGAGCTTGAATCACGAATCGAGCATTTACGGGATATAAAGAGACGCTATCTTCAAGTATTGGGATTAAGTCGTGCATTTACAAGCCATTTTTATCATGTCATCCAGACGCAGGTAAAATCAATCAACCAGCAAAAATCAGCAATTTATTTAGTGCCTTACTCATTCCGTCAATAATTTTTCAGCAAGCCCTCGCTGAAGTATTTTCCGACCTGGCACAAAAATCACCAGAACTTCAACAAGAATTCTTGTACAACGCGGAAACACAGAGGAACCTTCACAAAAATGGAGAAATTCTGTTGAGTGCCCTGAATTTCTTTCTCTCATCTGTAAACACGCTTTGTAATAAGACAATTGAAGATACAATCCTAACTATTAAACAATATGAAGGCTCTAGGTAAGAGTCATACATAATCTCTTCTCATTTAAATAAGAAAATATTGAGTTGAAAAACTAAACCACAAACCTCCCTGCTTTATATAATATGCAACTACAGTAAAATCTTATTAAAACTATATACCTATATGGCACATTTAGGTTGGAGTATGATGCTTACCGGTCTGACCTTGAATTAATGCTGCAACTTCCCAAGTCTGAAGCATCATCCGCTAAAATAGAAGAAGCACAGAAAAATTTCAACATGTACAAAATCTCATACGAGAAACTACGAGATGATGTTAATATTAAATTGCAGTTTTTGGACGAGAATAGGGTAAGTAAATCCACAATATGCATGAATGCTTAGAAATAAACGACCAACTCTTGTGTTAAGAGTCAAGACTAACTTCTTTAATTTGAATTGCAGATTAAAGTGATGCACAAACAGCTACTGCTGTTCCATAATGCGATATCTGCCTATTTTTCGGGAAATCAACAGGCTCTCGAGTCCACCCTCAAGCAGTTCAGCATAAAAGTACGAACTCCAAACTCTTCTTCGCCTTCATGGTTAGAACAATAATAATAGATCTGTTATGAAATAGGTAAAAGTATGAAAATGTTAGTGACCAAGCACACAACCACCATACCAGTATCTCAGTTTGTAGCCGGTTCTAGTCAACACAACGGTTGAAATATGATTATGATACTGATTTTGATGATTGTGAGTCCAAGGGTATAAACTTGACAGTTATAGAGTTTCCATCGGTCGGTGTAGGCTATATAACGCTATCTGATATTTTTATGCACTAAGCATGAAATTAGTCCACACGTTAGAATTATACTAAATATTATGACTATTATATTGCTACAACATATTTTAGTTAGTTTTATGTACTTTAAATTGCCAACAACAATACAAGATTGTAATGAATTGTCAGTAGGCTAGTATTCCACGCAATGACGAGTGCTTCGTGCATAAACTTTATAACAAAAAATCATCTTTAATACAAAGGTTGAAGATGAATGAACCAAACAAATATGAAAGTGTAAAAGGATGAACGTGAACGATGCACACTGAAACGCATCCGTGTGAATTGCAAATAAACATTAAAATGCATGCATGAATGTTCTTATGTTAATGTATTATTCCGAATGAGTTGTACTTGGAACGGTTGTTTATAAAGAGTTAAAATGTTCAGTGTGATAAATATGTTGCTTCATTTTCTATTCATTATCAGTTATGTATATTTGAAAACGGAAGATCTGATTATAGTTGAAACATAACTAAAAGGTTAACTCTAACTACATAGTTGATTCGAAAAATCATTTATACACAAACAATGTAAGTATTTACTGCAAATTATATTAATATACCATTATATTTAGATACTAAACGTAGGATACAGTTCGTTTTGTAACTAAAAAGTAATAAGTCCATTAAATAAAAGATACGATTGGCAAGTATTGAGTCTGTATAAAATCATGTTTTTTTATTAAAATTATATCTGAAATATCTGAAAATATTACAAAGTAAAACATACATACAAACAATATGTACACACATTTTCGTTGTAACATGGAAAGGTAACAGGAAGCGTGAAGAAAATGACAAGATAATCTGACGTTAGTTTTAGTCAAAGTTCCTACAGCTATATGACTCGTAGATGTTTGCGCTGTACGACTTCAATGACTCGTTGTTAAGCAAAACAGCAGCCCAGGTGTCAAAACAATGCGGAACGTTAATGAAGGAATTCATTATAGGTATCAGCTTGGCTACAGGAGCCCCAACTTCTCGAAAGTTAAACTCAGCTGCGAAACCTCCATCATCTGAGTTTTCTGACTCCTCACTCACGGGTGGCGATGGTGCCCGATTCAATGTATCAGAGATGCGATCCAAGTAGTTGTTTATTCCCTGAGCTTCCAAAAATTTTAAGAGAGTTCGAACGTCCTCGGATTTTACAAGATCATATACGTCCGCAATAAGAGTTTTCAGGAATTCTTCTTGAATTGATTGATTGAGCTGTTCAGTTTCAGGAGGATAAATGTACTTTTTAGTCATTTTTACTCCAGCCATGAAGTACCAGGCTTCAGTGATTGGGCACCAGTCGTTGCTCTCAGCTTCATCGTCGTCCACGTCTAAACGCATTGGCTGATATCGAAGTGGCTGGCCGCGAACAGCAGTTATTAGTTCCTCCACATCTGCCACAGTCAGTAATTGCTTTAACGAGAGATTATCAATACCAAGCTTGGACTTTTCATACATGAGTTCACACAAATGTTTCGCACCATCTGTGCACAAGTAGCGAGTAAGAACCATATACTCCTGTTGCAGATTTTCAGTGATAATTCGATTGCTTTCGGGTACCAGAAGAAACGCATCACCAGCTCCACCTTCGTCCTCCAAACCGGCCGGAACATCCTCCATTTGCTTAAACAACAGTCCACTAATAACGTTCGTTTGAATCCGAAGAAGAACAGTTAACATTGATGATCCGTACACCATTGTTAACAAATTTGCAAAGGCAATGACCTTCATTTCCTGCCAGTTTCCCAACTTGTCACCCTCGCCATTCTTTAAATAGTATGCGTACTTTTCAGCATCCAAATTCTTCTTAATAGTCTCCTTCATCAAGTCGTACCACTTTTGAAAAGTTGCTTCAAAATTTTCTTCCATCATTTCAAACATACGTTGCTTCTTGTACCGCCGAAAATGATCATGCGTTTTTACCGTTTGATAGGTTAAATATCGTCTGGCTGCAAAGGTCGTTAAACGATAAAACAGAGGAAACACGAATGCTCCAACGGCGATCGTGCCAATGTTCTGCTGGAAAAAGCGCTTGATACGACCCAACATTTTGGAAAATACCTCTGAAAGAGCCAGTAAAGTAGAACTATCCAGTCAGGCAGAAGAAGGCGTCTGCAAAATAAGAAAAATAAACATAATTACTACAAGTCAATACAACAAGCTACCAAGGCTTGGTAGCCAAGCTCAATCATTTCACAATAAAAATTAAAGCATAATTACAATTAAATGGTTCACCTATGCGTACTTCTTTATTTACAATTTCCACAAAGCCGTGTACCAAAATTAAACTTAAAAACGCTTTTAGCTTAGGTTTAGTAACAATGCCTTAAATGACCCAAAGTTGGTAACACAAATTCCGCTTACTATCACGTCCTCCTCTCTCCTCCAGCGCGTATTATGACTAGAACAGGTGATGGGATCTAAAACACAATTATTTTCCAAAAACAAACTTGTCAACCTTTTTCTGACACTTTACAACAATCAATACAAATAGTACACAATCCGTATTCCACAACATTTACCTATTTCTAGGGAATAATCACCGAAAATTGGGCAGTAGAACGACTAGCACAAAGTGTAAATAAATTACCGTGTGAACTTCACAACAACAACACTAGCCTCTTATTTTGTTGCTTGCAACTTGGCAACTTGCAATTTACTACTCAAATTACATGTAGTAGAAGTTCTCACGAACTTACGTACGCGGGCAGTGACGATGACGCTCTATGCTCAACTGCTGACACTGTGATGATACGACTTATTGTGGTAATGCTTTTGGCATGGTGTAAAAAATGTTACTTTGTTTGCATGCAACAAACAACAATGCATATTATTATGACGCAGTTACTCCCAAGTTTGGAAATGATAAGAAATGTGCATGAGTTAAGCAACTTCAAAACAACATGGTTAAATAATAATAATAATAAATTTATTTTTCGATAGCGTTTTCTTTATTTCATAGATATTGCCTCAGCTCCAAATAATATACTTCAGCTAAAAGTAATTAAGGGATTGTAGTAGTCTTAAATTTATGGTTGCCGTTATACAACAGTACAAAACTTTTTTTTAATAATTAAAACATTTTTATACAAAGTTCTGTCAGCTAAATAGAAACTCTAACATTGTTCCATATATTTTTCCTTTACATTTTTATCACTAGGAACAAGAAATTTCAGTTCTGTTAAATTATATAAAAACATTATTGTCTCCTGAAGGAACTAGCACATAACAAAAAGCATACAGATTACAGATCACTTTTGTACAGCTTTATTCTTAGTTATTTTTTAATACATAATTACTATAAATATATTATGTTTATTAGATACTCAATAAAAACAGTGAAAGTTAAATGACTGGAAGTTATTTAAATTATACACTCATTGAAAAAATTAACGTTTTCATATCAATCTTAAAAGTAAATGAGAGATTGTAAGGCTAATTATCGAATCACCTTAGAGTTCTATAGACAATTCCTCGAACGGATGGGTCGTAAGAGGCTGGTAGCTGTAAAAACGCAAAGACACAATGTAAAATTAGTACAAAAGTCACACAATTTGCCATTGGGTTTAACTGCAATGCTTACAATACGACACGAATATAGAGAATTTGATGAAGAAAAGAGATAGATATAATATTGTTATTACGGACAGGGTTGTATTAGTCATGGCCATAATAATAGAAATGTTTGAAAAAATGCAAGGAATTTATAACTAGCCGTGCATAAATAGAGATTAATAAAATGCGAAAAATTGGACAGGTGCAGAGAAGAGTTGCAAGTTAAAGAGAGATGATAAGGTTAGTGTTTTCAAGAACAGTTGTATTTTTGGCAGGACAAACCAACAACCAATCACCTAAAATAAATGGAATGTGCAAAGCACTGTATGGTCAAATCATTTAATAATAAATTAATCATGAAGAATGAAGCTTCTACTCAGAACGATGGACAATGAGATTCTGCAAAATAAACGTCTCAAGAGGATAGCTAAACGAAAGGAACATTGAAAAATTTAGTTGAAACAAAGAAAAAGATTGAAAGTATTTCTAGAATATGATGTACAATATAGAAAAAGTTGATCAAGATTGACTTACAGTTAATAGTATTATTACTATACATAGAGATAAGATAACTATGAGAATAATAAAAAAGCATAGTAATAATATTATTCATCGCTACTTTTCTCTTCCCACACTCGAGTAGTATTGACCGTAATCTCAAGTGAAAAATACTTTTACTTAACGGCTTAGATATTTAGATAGGGAAAACGTCTAGCTGTCTGTAAGCACATAATAATTATATTAATAATATCTTCATTAAAATCTATAGTTGGACCAGAATGTCCAAAACTGAGAATGTACTAAAATACACTAGAAAAGATTGATTGTAGGAGTTTACAATAACACACAACAGGAAATTCCTTTGTACAGTGGGTAGATAAGTAGTAAGACCTTGTTGGTATGTTTGTGCCGTTAGTGCAGTAGTAGCAAAGCGATAAAACTTTTATAAAATGCTTACTCGAGCTCCGATCCTACTTAGATATCGATTTCTAATTAGGAAATCAGATCTAGGTACAACCGAGGGCACAGCAGTTGTATACAATTGGTCCCTTTCCAGAGATTCTGCTAGCCTGCAGATACAAACGAAAATCAGGACTCTTTACACACACGTGCTAGCTGAAACCGTAATCTGTCGCCCTGCTATTCAATTCAAGCAAACATGACACTCTGACGCAAAGAGAGAGAAAATCACTGCATCACAAACAAACGAGTACAGAGTAGATTGGAAACCATAATATGACAAACAATCAAGTTCACCAAAAAAGGTGTAGAAAAATTACTCTAGTTTACTTAGTGTAGCGCAGAGGTGAAAAGAATGACAAGTGATACTTTCAGTGTAGCTATCATTGCCGGAATTCCTTCCAGACGAAAGAATCAAGACGTTTACAAACATACGTGAATAGGAGTAGAGACAAAGACTCTGAGAGACTCAAAGAGAGAAAGAGGAACAGTCGTACACTTTAACAATTTGAACATGATTTATCAACTTGCAATCATGAATTGCTGGATTATTGCCACAAATTGTCTTGAAATGAAAAGAAACAAACGTACAATCTAACCATAGAAAACTAGAGACTAGATACCCTGCAGAGAAGCGACATTTAGGAACACGTAGCAAAAGTTTTGGAACAGTAAGCGTTCACTTCTACTCCTGCAATTATAATATACACAAACTTATACCGATTGGTCTAACATTTACGCTAAAAGGTTTAAGAAGGGGCACGTACTACAAATACTGTACTATTGTCTCAAAGTAAGAACGAAAAAGTGCAAAAATACTATGTAAAAAACGATTCTACACAAAGTTTTTGAGCAAACTGTTTGTGTACAGTAAAACAGAAACTAAATGACTGAGGTTAAAAACGTTATCACTAAGTGCTCACATTCGATGGTGATCCCAGGCATCTCGTTGTTCAATGGACATATTGAGAACACCAGTGTGGGAAGAATCACGTAGCCACAACAATATTGTACAAGCCAATGACACTAAAGCACACACAGAAAAAGAGAAAATGACACTTCACCTGAACAGAATGTAAGGGACATCTATACTAATTATCTCCAGTGTGATCGAATCCATCGTTGCCGTGAAATAGCACATCTTCATCAGTACTCTTTTGAGTTAACTGTTCGAATAACTTTCTACGGGATGGGGTCATACTGAGGTGACCATCAGAATCCCAAAACCATAGCAGCAGAATCATCACCAAAGCCACTAAGATTTGTTGATTATATTAGAAACAAAACACTCATACCGTAAAA
>JAHZMT010000975.1:0-12393 GCA_027743785.1 Sinhomidia bicolor | reverse complement strand
GCTGAATTAATTTGAAGGGATGGCGAAACTGTCTGTAAAGCAGGAAAACTGTATCAAAAACATCAAACGTCAAACATTTTGTAAGTGAACATATGTACTGGTTTTGTACGTGTACCGTATTTCTATACATATGTATATGCACCATCTTTTTTTGTTTTGTGCTTATGCCAAGCAATTTCTCTTGTCTACAATTACACCAGTAAATCAAACTTTTTTTGTGTTGATGCAATAATTCATCGGAATATTGTACTCCAGATATTTTTGCACTGCAGCCATATTGCTTACGTATCTCCCAGACTCAAAAAAAACAATTGCGTAAATGTAACCTGCTACTCTTACGGTAAAATACTCAGAAACTATATAGCGGGTAATGTAGAGCCACTAGAAAGGAAAAGTGCTGTTTGGTATTGCTATATGCAAATTTCAATTGATGAAGTAAAGAGAAGAAGAAAAAGTAGAGTTGACGTAATTACAACATCAAGAAAACAAATGTTTTTTTTCTCTTTTGCTGGATTTAGACCAATTTCGTACTGGAGCCAGTTGGTGGAAAAAAAGTAAAATATCTTTTTGGTAAACAATATGCATAATATCGTTCAATAATCCTTCTACTTCACCATTCTCGGAATATAGCACAGTTTACAATTCACATTTACATTTGCCCTACTTTCACTCCTTCGTTTCTCAGATGACAAAAGAAGACAGTGTCTGTGAACGGGAGTTGCAACGGCAGCATAGTAGTATTACTAGCAACAGCAGTAGCAGCAGATGGAGGATAAAATACAGGATACATAAACATGTCTTAAAAAATGGGCCAAGATCGAGGGTAAAATAAAGGGTTATTTCATTTCAATACTGCTGCAGAAAGTTTGTCTTGTATAAACAGTTCGGTGCAGCATTAAAATAAAACTTGTTTTTTTTTCTTTTTAAATGGAGATGGCAAAATATAAAAGCAGCAGCAGCAGTATAAAGTCGGCACTTGGTCGGCACCGCACGAACAAACTATGAAGAAATAAAAAAAGCATTGTATTTTTAAACGCGTGCATATATATGTCTTATCAAAAATGTATACAGATAACAACATGTTGTCATTTTATTTAAGTATCTCACATTGCCCCATCGATTACTACCTCAGTACAGTGTACTCACAAAAAAGAAAGAAAAGCTTTTTACCTTACAACGCACGTATCAGTAAACAATCATATCTGGCAGGATTGATTGAGCGTGTCGTTTTAAAGTGAAAAAAGGAAGTACATACCACTTAAACGTGAAATTTTACTTTTATACTTATTTTTTTTACAAAAACTTCCATTTACCAACTTTCCCTTATAACGCAACCTATAAACATAACATTATGAAGTAGTGCATTAATTTACTGCGCACAAAAACTCGGCTGTTGATATCATATATTAGATATATACTACATATTATATTGCCTTTCAAAAATTATTTTTTATAAAACTACTACAAAAAAACTTTAGGGAAAATTGCTCTTTTCCTTTTTATGTTTCAAGACGAAAAAAAGAAGAAAAACTTGTTTGACATCCCAGCCCTCAACTTTGCAATATTTACAATCTGCATAGATAGGTGTATAAATGTATTTGCATCTCTCGCTTTCATCTTTCCACTTTTAATGTGTATGCCGCATGACAGAAAGCAAGTACAAGAAAATGTACATAAATAATAGAGCAAACGTTACGTTCACACTATCTTTGTCTCTCTCTCTTTTTCTGTATAATATGTATGTATGTATCTATCTACATCTTTTCTTCTGGTGAATTTTTTTATATGCTTCAACAAGCACACACACACACATTATAGCTTCCACCGGCAATGGTGGCAGGCAGCACGTATTTTTTTTGTTTCGCATGCACAAGAGATGGAGGGTCAACAGCGGAGAGGCAAAGTTTGTTTTGTATGTGTGTATGTATTATTAGTCTGTTATGTGTGCAGACGGAGATTAATTGGGGTCTTTGTTTTCCTTCAACTTTAATTGCGTCATTTGGCATCAACACTGACTCCATATATTACCCACACCACTTTTGCTTCCTCCAGGCGTTTGCTGAATGTGTATGTGTGTGTGTGTGTCTGTGTAAGGAAAAGTGGAAGGCAACTCTTGTGAGTGAACAACACACGGAAACTACAAGAGAAACTAGGAAAATTATTGTGTGCGTTTCAAACAACTCGAGTAAAATAAGCGGTAATAGTAGGTCTTTCCTTTTTTGGTCTCTGGTTATTCCTCTCTGTCTTCCGCTCTGTCTTCTCGTAATATGCTTTTCGGCTTGTAATGCTGTGTTGTGTTGTATGTGTAGATGACGGATAGTAAAATAAGCGGTAATAGTAGGTCTTTCCTTTTTTGGTCTCTGGTTATTCCTCTCTGTCTTCCGCTCTGTCTTCTCGTAATATGCTTTTCGGCTTGTAATGCTGTGTTGTGTTGTGTGTGTAGATGACGGAGAGATGAGTTGCTGTTGCAAAGGGTACTAGTACAGTAGTAGTATTAGTAGTGGTGGTGGTGGTGGTATAAAAGATGAAGAAAACTTGAAAGGAAAAAGGTCGAGAGAGAGAGGTGTCTATTGCTTGTCTCCACTTCCACAGTAGGGAGCACATTATTTTCAGCTCACTTTCCCAATCTCTCTGTCACGCTTTCACAATGCGAATATTTGTATTGTTCCTAGTACATATTATGATATCCTTTTAACATCCACATTTCTAAGCAAAAAAAAGTTTTCTTGTTATTATTAGTTGAAGTAGTAGTAGTGGTAGTACTATGTAGCAGTGTGACTGACCGAAATCAGAAACCACGCACGGGGGAAGGAAGAAGCACATTTCTTGCTTCGTTTACTAAACAAAGCATTGCAAGTTAAACTGATATTTTTTACGACGAGGTATTTTATGGGTTTAAAAATTCCAAAGAACGTATTTGATACTATGTATGTATATAAGCTTAATATGTATACAATAGTCAGTACCTGACCTGACTTGCATGCAGTGCGTGTTTTCTCCCACTGGTGAAAAATGTAGTTGAAAATTTTGAAGAAGGAGAAAAACAAGATATTAGATAGTAGAAAACAGAAACACGAGTTAAAATGCAGATGCAAATCATTTTTTTGGAAACATTGCACAGCGCCACTTGCACTGCACTGTGCACACTGCTGCTGCTGCTACTACTACTATATTACCAGCGGGGATATAAAAAAGGCCCTTCCAAATTAAATTTCTTGGTAAGTGTTTTAAGACTCTTTTGATAGTTTGTATTTCGAATTGGTGTTGGAGTAACAGCAACAGCAACTTTTCCAGAGCTACAGAAGGATGCATGCATGAAGGAGAAATGTGAGAAGACGACAATGAATAAAAATATTTATAACGTAAGAATTTTCCTGGCTGTAAAACACAAGTAGTAGTATTAACAGTGGCATAGTAGTAGGCAACAGCTATACAATATAAACAATGGAATAGGGTGGTGTGTGTGCTGCCTGGAAAGAGAAATGAGCTTTCTCCTCTTTCATTTCGTCTTTCCTTGCTCCAACTTCCACCCTATCGCTAACTTCTTGACTCTCTCTAGGCTGTTATTTTTTATGCCGGCTCTTTCAACTAATACATTCTTCTTACTACTGCATTTGGGACCTTTTAATATTTTCTCTGACTTGCTAAACCTTTAGAGACAGCTAGAAGAGAAGAGAGAGAGAGAAAGAGGGCTTTACATTTTCCAGCTGATAATAATCAGATTCCTGTCTGCCTGCTGCAGTCAAAGGAAAAGTCAACCACAAATGACCACACTCATTTTGAACTGCCTTCCTTGGTGAAGGAGAGGATAAGTTGTCGTTTCAGCCAGGTCAATGAAAGCCTCAAACCTCTAACGCTTATGTTGTGTGTGTGTGTGTGTGTTCAAGATAAGTGGCAGATAACAACGTGGGGTCTTTATAACAATAACAATAATAATCATACATTGTACTTTCACAAACACGTCTGTATGTCGGCTTTTACTCTCTCAGTTCAAGCTTGTTTAATACACGTACTTGGAGGACAACAGGAGACAGTAATAAATTGGTTTTGTGGTAGTAGTGAGACGCATACTGATACCTGCTAACGAAATAACTTGAATAACATTCGCTATTACATTGTTGCTGGCAGGGTTTTTGTTCTTTTCATTTCACTGTGCGACATCACACGTGTGTACTTTGTATCCCTTCCCACTGTGCTCTGATTGCGTTATGTGGTCTTACGTTAAAGTGAAATACTTTAAATGCTCTCAAACTATCAAGTATAATGTCAAAAGCTATTCAATAGTCGGTTGACCCTAAAAAACTCCCTGTGACATTTTCGGAAATGCTAACGTGTAATTGAGAACTATTAAAGATTTTACTGAGGATTATTCTAAAGAAAACGGGATTAGATTATTTTGCTTTTGCTTTCACTTTCGCCACCTATATATTCTTATACTATTTAACTTTAAGAGAACAGTAAAGAATATAAAAATATTAAGCAGTTGAGCTATTAATAAACACTAACGTGTCCATTTCAATGATGACCACATGCAGCTAATAAGTGTAGGAAAAAAGAGATTATTCTGACAGTTTTGATTTGATTTGTTGTCTTTACGCCTGGCTCTATACAGCTCAAGAGTTTCATCCATTGAGGATTGTAGCAACGAGAGAGGGGAAAAGGGGAGAAAAGGAGAAAATGTTCGTTTATAAATGTATAAATTATATAAAATGATGATGAAACGATTTCATCTCGTCTTATGTAAACATATAATACCTACTACTTTTGATGTATGTGAGCTTGTAAACTACTAGCAAATTGAATAGTAGTAGTAGTAGTAGCAGCAGCTCTGCATCACAAAAGCAGCAGAGAAAAGGACATGATGCTTGAGTATCTTCTTGACAAGCGACGTAATGAAAACAAATGGGTTATTACAGAACGTAGTTTTTTTAGCTTCAAAGGTTTTTTTCATTATAAACGCGTAAAGTTATATCTATTTGTGTAGAGAATAAATTGCTAGCAGCAGCAGCGTGTGTAATATTCTCTGTTGTCGTTAGGTTTGTAAAAAAAAATTCTTTAAACTTTTTCTACTTTTCTTTTTTCTTGCAACAGCCATGTTCTCAATTTTACCCTTGTTTCATTCCATTATCTTTTCTTACAATGAAAAGGTATGCTTTACACACAAACACACAGCCCCAACCACTGCTGCTGCTGTGCATGCAACCGTTTTTTTGTATTATTCTCTGTCCTTCTTTCTCCACTACATTTCTTCTCTTATCTTCCTCGAGAAAGGAATTTTTCGAGTTGCTGCACAAGATGACTTTTCAGTTTGTCAGACGGGAAACAGCAGGGTGGGCCAATTGTGGTGGAAGGAAGCAACATTGAATATTATTTCTCTTGCAGAGTTTTAATGTTCAGTGCATTATGCACTCTCCCAGAATAAAGAGGAAAAAAATAATATAGATAAAGTGCATGGATGATGATGATGGGAAGATACATGGTTTGGTGGTAGTATGTAGTAGTATATAGGTAGTTTGTCTAACTAACTAAATAAAATAAAATGATACAGTGAAGCATACGGTGTGGTGTATATACCGTTATCCGTGTGTATTTATGGAGCTTCTTGTGGTGGTTGAATTCGATCCATCTTCTATCGTACACGGCTACACAATATTGCCACTGTTTTAGATAATAGCAGAGGAAGTAGAAAGTTTATCTGTTTGTAAAGAAAAGAGGGTGCATTTTTAACAAGTCCAAATCAGATGAAATACAGCTTTTCACTTAGTTAGCCACGTTCCTTGGAGAAGAAGAGAAGGCGCTTCCTTGCATTCCAATAATCCAAAAGGAGCTCTCTCTCTCTCTCTCTCACTTTAGCTTACTTAGTAATACTTACTGCTACAACACATTTTCTCCGTCTTGGGCGTGGTATTGCATTTCTGCATCTACGGAAATGGCCTATAAATCAAATGCACTTTGAAATAAATGGGCGGCACATTACCAATGGGGCATGTAGTAGTAGTAGTAGCATGCTTGCATGCATGCAAGCTTTCCCTTTGATCAATTAGATATCGACTGTTAAACGACAAGACTGTCGTCGTCTTTTGTTACAATCTCCTGTTCAGGAAAAAGACAGTACGCGGAACGTTTTCACGGTTGGAATGGGCTCGAAAGCTTTAATATATAAAACAGATGAAAAATTAACTGTTGAACTGTACGAAAGGTATTAAGAACACGGTACACACCTCGTATAATATATATTCTCTCTTTCTCTTTATTCCAGTCATGTATTTTAAGCGCTATATTTTAGCCGAAAAGTGACCTTATTTGCGAGAATAGTATATACATTGGCATCTCGTCTAGAAATAATGAAAACTACAAAAAAATACTAGAAAGGTTAGAAACGTTGTGAAGACAAGTGAAGTCCAGAGTATTATATTTAAAGCCAAGAAAGCTAGTTTAGAAATACGTAAATACTTTATACTTTTTTTTCCTTTTGTAAATGTTTCAAATAATATTCAACATAATAAAACAAACTTAATCTAATGCTCACTATATTCGTATATTAAAACGCCTCATTTACTCCTTTACCATGTTTTAGCCGGACTTGAAGTTATTTTTGTTGACTGTTGAAGGTTCTTGTTATATTGACAAATATGAAAGGTACTTTTGTACGTAATACTACAAAACTCTTTTGCAAACTGGACAGTAGTAGTTTTTACCACCAGCAATGTTTTTTATACTAATACGAGAGTTATTTTTAGAGCTCATGACTTTTTGTGCTTTACACAATGAACTGATCAGCAGAACTGCCATTGCTTCCATTTTCGGTAGGCTTTATCAAGATAACATTTCCGTTGATAGTGTCCACGTTAGATTCAATTGACGATCTTGCCTTGGCGTCCATTGCTTTAAGTTCAGTTTGCGAAAATGTTTCCACAAAAACTGTCGCATATAAATCCCCAAGTAAGTTGTTGGTGGTACGGATTCGGTCCCTGGAATAATAATAATATCAATAAATCTGATTGCAAGTTTGTACACTTTGAACTCGACATGTCATATAATACATGTGTCATGTGAATGTTTTCTTGTAGCCAGTCTTACACAAGCCAGTCGACAGCAAAGAGGAGACCAATGTCATGAGTGGGTACTTGGATAGCATTCAGCACAATAAACATTAAAGCAAGTGCGGCACTGGGAACGCTGGCACTGGCCACGCTTACTGCGGTGGATGTGATTCTGTTTAGAAAAGTTACAGTTATGTTTCTCTTTCCTGCAGAATTTGGTCATGGAACGAAAAGGATGGAAACTTACGCCACCGTGGTGAGTTCTTTCATGCTCTCCATACATTTAAACGACACTGGAAGGGCAACAGCGCTAGAAAAAGTCATATTAATTGAATGGTCAAGTACTACTTTGTTGCGCATTCAATTAAAAACCACACTCAAGCTGCTTGACATATTAAAAGAATTAAAAAGTTGACAGATACATACATACATACATGAAGTAAGTGATGGTGACCAAAAGAGCATCATCCAATTAAAACGAGCATATTAAAATAATTAATTGAGATTCATAAGTGCTTACGTAGACGCTGTAGAAAATGCAGTGACAGTTGCTGGCAAAACTCCCCAGTAAAATCGGAATGGATCTTTGCGAGTTACCAGAAAGTAAATTACTTGTAAGATAACCAGTTGGTAAATGAAAACACCGGCTGTTACTGTCATTACAAACATTCCAAGCTGTGCCACAACGGCTCCAATGTCGTTCACACTCAAGATTTTGCTGCAGATCAAACTGGCAACACCCACAGGGGTCACCCTGAAAAAAAACGAGGAATATCAATGAGAAAATAGTAATTGGATTATGTGATGATAATTTCTTTTGGTCGGGCCATAATGGTCCGTGGAGGTTTATTTTACAGCACAACTTTCATCAAGGTAAAGAATATCAGGTTTCTTATTACTCTGAGCTTAGAGCTAAAATAATGACGCATACAAAAATATTATTATAGTCATATTATTATTATACTATTCTGATTTTCATTCCGTCCTCGACCTCTCCGCTAATTTGGATAATCGCCATTAGTTGGATGTTATCCATAACATTATTTGCAGTCAAAGAATATGAAACGAAGACTGTATTTACTATAAGAAAAATAATAAATGAATTTTCAATTCACCACATACCACATGACTCCACGAACAATACTCATGATCACATCGTCAATCACCCGGAAGCCAGCGATCACAGGTTTGGCTCGGGGACCCAAAGTGCCAAGAACAACTCCAAAACCCAGTGCAAATGTAATGATTCCCAGTGTGTTCGTACCATCTCTGAAACAGATGTGTAAAAGAGAGAATGAGGTAAAATATCGCGTCAAAACTTTTAAACGATTTTTTTCAAGTTGAGATAAATGACACACACAAAGATTTCAGATAAAAGGAGACATGTGTATACGGTTAAACTGGAATTCATGACGTGTACAAATGGAAATGCAATACATGGCAAGCTTGCAAAACTGAGAAAAATACTTATTATAAATTACCGTCCTTAAAAAACAGTAGCCAACGAGAACAGTAGAACATAAAAATTTAAATGAAAATGTGTACGATTTTTTTTATAAAAAAACGAACAAGAACGAGTACGTAGTCAATAGACATCATTTAGATTTTTACAGACAAGCAAATTGAATTGACTTGCGCATTGCAACTCATTTTGGACCGTATCAAGATGACGTATAAATTTGAAATATCAAGGAAAGTTACGGTGATGGATTCTTTTGCGGAACAACGCTGTGCTCTATATATGTATGTATGGTATGTGTGTGTAAATATACTATAAACATTGCAGCAATTGCTAGTAATTATAAATAACGTGACATATTGAGCATGACCAAAGAGTTGGTTATATATCTTGTTGACATACCTTAGTACGATAGTTCGTACAAATTCTGGCTCAGTCCCATTGCTGACTTGGTCTTCCAAATAATTATCATCACCGGGTTTCACCACCACTGGCTCATATACTGTTTGTGTCTACAATACAAGGTCAAAAAATAATTTGGAGTTTCCTTTAGTCTCAACGCATCACAAACATTTTCATTAACAAACTGCCAGAAAAAAAAGGTTTGAAGGGGAAATAAATTCGTATGGGTGTGAGTGAAAGTTCATAAAAAGTTAACAGTAAATATATATATCATCTTATGTCTATTTTAACAGTATGCTAATTATCATTTAAATATTTCAATATTTTTTCATAATAATATAATAATAATTATAATAATTATTGCGGTAAAATATATTAAAAGTATTTAAATTCTTAAAATTATATTTTATTTTCGTAAGCAACTCTACCTGCTGAAACAAAGCTGTAAATACATTGCTTGGGATGATGTTCCTACACAAATGAAACGTGACTTGTGGAGTTTACAATCGAAAAAAATCAAACTTACATTAATAAATGCTAAAAATTTGTTTTAAGTAAATTGGTTATTTATTTATTTGCTGTTAAGCCTTGATATTTGTTTTAAATATTAAGCTCTCGTTCGCTTATCTGCATTTTGCATCATGCACAGAGTAGAAAAGAACATTTTTCTTTTTAGAAAAAAGAACTGCACATGATGCAGCTTTCATTCAAACATGCACACAGTATGAAATGATAAATGATGATCAGAAGACGACATTGTTTCACCATTGCGTTTGGCACGTGTATTTTCAACACTCACCATTAATATTAAGATAAAAGTAGCAAAAAACCATTCATCAACCAGACGTTTCCTTACGCAGCTCACAGCACATTTCGCACAAGCAGTAGCCAGCCAACATAATACATATTTATGTACCTACTGCTATAGAAAACAAAACAAGCGAGAAAATGTAGGAAAATCAGTTGTACCTTCCCAGGTCAAGGAAATTATCCGTCAGCGTATTTTTTCTGTCGTCCAACATGTGGGTCGAGGAAAGTTGGCCTTTTATTGAGGGGTCGCCAGGATGTATCAACTGTACCAAAAACACTCCTAATACAGCGTTTAGAAGTGACGTAGTAACAAAGTAGAACAATGTCCGTAGAGCAATTTTTCCATTGAGTTTGGCATCCAAACTTGCGGAACCTTTTCAGTGACACAGTATTAAAAGCAGGTACATTACTTGTAGGTACATACATATGACAAACCTATTTATAGACACGAAAAAGTATAAGTAGTAGTATTCATTAGACTTACGCCAACACACAAATTAGTAGGTGCAATGTTTACTTGAGCTACCACGTGTTAAAATATTGTGATATTTCACAGTGACGAGGAAGTGTTTTGTAAAATTTTTACATATAAAATGCAGTTAAGTAAAACTGTCATACTTGCACTTACCTACAATCAAACTTGAAATGATCAGTGGTAAAATCATCATTTGCAATGCACGTGTGAATAATTCACCAGGATAGGAAATAATTTGCTGCCATGAGTCATCCAGATTAACCGGGCGCAATAAGAAACCTTAATTTAAAAAAAATTGACATGTACAAATTTTTTAAAAAAAAGACGCCATATCTGGAAGCAGAATATGTAATCTTAACACATTTACTGCTTACCCGAAGCAACTCCAAAGATGACACCGACAATCGTGCTTATTAGCATAACGTTGTCGAGCATCCAACGAGGTAACATGTTTTCCCCTTTCATGTTGCTGCCAAAAGTATCTAAAACGTTGCTCTTCAGAAATACTAATACGTCTATCTGATATCAGAAATTGATTGTTGTGGTGGAAAAAGTTGAAATCGAAGGGCTTTCTTGATAACTGCGCCGTCTTTGTTCTTTCTCTTTAGCTTGCTTAGTTTAGTAAAAAGTGGTATGAAAAACGTATCCCCCAGAAGTAACTCCTCTAGTTTCAGAGAAAACGTAAATAATCTTCATACAATGAGCTGTATAAATCTGCAATCAAGTAAAAAAATCAATGGAAGTAAGAATATTATTTGCATTCCTTCCAAGCACGTCAAACAATCTGAACTGCAAATAGCAAGGAACAATATTTAATATGCAGTATTTTATCTTAGAGTGTAGAAATTCGGTAGTATTATGTATGCATGCATACCAAAACCACGAAAAATGCACAATAATAATGTAATGTATAACATTATATATATGCATCATTACCAAAGTTTTGTAACCCCACTACTAGGACTAATCTCAGAATTAGGCTATCAATTAATTGTACGATCATTTATAAATTTATGCTAAATCAAACCAACAAATACCCCAATTAAATAAAGAATGTATGTTTACAGCACGGCAATAAAAAGACCATTATTATAACTCAACGACTCTACGCGGAGGAAGTAATAATCGTATCTTCTTTATTAAGTAGGTTAGATATAGCAATATCAATTACTGTAAATAAAGTCGAAATCAGGTCGATTAAAACAAAGCATTGAGAAGTAAGAATAATTATTATGAAGAGGAAAAAATTTGTCGTATTTTATTATTGTACCATTAGCATTTGTCGCAATAAATTATGCTGGAATTATTTATGGAAACGGAATTTTCCAAGTGCGCAGATTCAAACAACAAATCATTATTTTCTCCGTATGTATATGATGATGATGTTTGGGAAATTAACAGGGCAGGGGAAACGTTCAAGGTTGTTGTTATCTAACTTCCAACGATGGCTTGGACAAGGAACACGCAGTTAAACTATGTCACTAGTTCATTAACTTACTACTTAAAATATTTTTTAATAATTAACTAATCGACTGCACTTTATTGGAATATTTAAGAGAATTTCATTTCATTCAAGGTACTTGGAAAAAACAATTTCGTACTTAATGTGCCACCAAATAAATATTTATTTTGTCCGTGCGTAGGAGTTGGGCGTGGGTTAATGTGATTCTACTTGGATATGGTGATGAATCGCGATGATGATGGACTGAACGTCTGGCTAGTCATTTATCAAATGATGTCATATGTCACGCTATAAATACAAGATATTTTAACCAGCTCAATGAACCTCTAGGTGCATTAATAAATATTCAAGATAAAGGTCAGATATTATGCACAGTGTTATACTTTTATCTAATTTCTTTTTAAAAGTGATAAAACATTTGCTGTAAAAACGTTATCTCACACGTAAGTATGTTATGGACGTAAGTACACGTAAGTACTTAACAGGAGTTCTTTGTAATAGATAGATGCATTATGTTTACACTTTTATGTATTTTATGCAAAAGAAAATATCATTATCTACCCAGGTGCTTACTTTATGATAACGACTGAGAGATCGTATCGTACACTTCAATGTATCGAGGACAAGTTTGGAAACAACAAAATAAATAAATACAAACTTACCAGAATAAGAATAAGTAATTATTCCGTTGCTGTTTGTCCACAACAGTCTTATGTGAACTTGTGTATTTTTAAACACGTAT